>QEWY01000287.1:282712-294370 GCA_006503575.1 Baylisascaris schroederi
TTTGCAGCCATGAAATTTGTTATCTTTCATTCCCGAAATATTCTAGGTTTCTATCACTGAGTTTTTCAACTTAAATGAAATCGATGATTCTAGAAGTTCTACTCTTCTATTTCTATTTATTATATTCTAGTGAACATGAAATTTGTAAACGTTTGTGGTCTTTTGAAGAGTAACATTTCATACACTAATCTAGATAAGGGATTGCAATGAGTGCAATATTTGTGGGCGAATTTTGCATTACGAAATTGCAACGTGCGAATTTTCTTTGCAATTCATATTAGCGGCCGTTGCGTGGAAATTTTAGTGATTATTACTCCTCTAAGGCGTATTTATTCTGCGAAAATTTACTTAATGGTCAACTTCGTTTCATTTACATATATTGCACCATAAACCTTGTTTATCAAAAATGACCATTGTATAGAGTTGTATAGAGTCAACCATTGTATAGAGTTGTATACCATTGTATAGAGTCAAAAATGACCATTGTATAGAGCTATCAAAATACTATGGTAATAACATAATAAATGTTATCTTTTTAAAAAGTACGGTATTTCTACCATAAGAGAGGGCATATTACAGTATAGTCCAGATGGATTGTGTAGGATGTGATGCAGATACGGTATTCATTAAGAAAGAATTGTAATGAAATGTTTTAGGTAAATTGTACCTATGTTTTGTTCTTCTGGATATTTTTTTGTTACACGTAGGATGCAAATGCTAAACGTTAATGAGACGATCAAGAATTGGGATCGAACTTTAAAGCGTCAAAAAGTTTTTGATCTTTATATCACTTGTTCCACTCTTATCTCTATCTTTTTAAGAAATTTTTTCATTAGGGAACTGCTATGTGCAGTAATGTAAACTATACGTAGTAAAAAAACGTAGAGGAAAAAACGGCAAATCATTCATCGCGAAGGCTCTCTAAATGTAAAATGGTCGAAGTAATTGCTGGTGGATGCAACTACGATAAACGTTGGTTTTTCCGGGTCCGCCTCAAGTTTCCCATCCTGCATCCCGTCCTTCCTTAATCAGTGACAAGAAAACTTGGTTTGCATTCACTTTTCTTGAAGTGCATGCAGTTCGGTGCTGTCTTTCTCATTGAAACGTGATGGTCTTTCTCTCTATTTTTTCCTTACAAATTTTCTTTTTCGTCTGGTCATTGTTGTGTACTTCCAGTTGTCACTATCATTTAATGTGGTGTATGGTGATCGCTAAAGTCACGTCGCGTTTCCCATGCAATGCACATGTAAATGTGTTCTTTTTGTTGTATGTGAGATGCGATGTGGCACAAACGGGTGTGCGTTGCGTGTGTCTCTTTATTCGACTGCCCACCCCGCTCATTGCCCATGCTCTTCTTCTCTTGCTGACAGCCGCATTGACGCCTGAAAATTTGCATATTTGGAATATTTTAAATAAAACGTCTATTCACTGTTATGAGTTACATATTAAAACTTTGCAATGAGCTGAATTTCTGTTGTTCCGCTTGTATACGGTATGTGAGAAGTAGCTTCTGTCTCCTTTTTTAGAAACGTCATCTGTGCGATTCATAAGCTTTGATCCGTATCTCACCTGTACTACATGGCGCGTGAACCAGCCGGTTGCATAAATGCTTGCAAAGTTATGATGATATAATCTTTACTATGCAAACCCTTTACTCTACGAAACTGCATGTAATCATCGTGATACATTCTTTATAACCCCTATAGAAGCGAAAAATTAGCATTTTTGATCATTAATTTTTATAACTTTCTGTTACAGTAAAGGGTGTTTTCGATTTCGATTTCTAGTTTAATCGTTGATCTACTAAATTCTTGTTTGCTCTTCTTAAGGATACCTTAATAGGTAATGTTGGCATATGGATTGTATTGTGGTGGATTTCCCTCATTCGTTTCCTTATTTATTTACGTTTATGAACAAAAAATTGAAGCTTAAAGCGTCATTTCTCTTACTAAATTTCCAAATGCAGTCACTGTTCCTAAAATTGAACCTTTTATAAGAGACTTTCACACGTGAAAAGTTTGCTTCAAAACATGTATTCAGCATGTGACATAATTGTCTATTTATTTACAATTCCTTGATGACCACTAACAAATTCCCCCCTATAGATGGGGAACTAGCCCATGACGTTCAATTTGCCGGACGAGTATTTTACCACTGAGCTATGGCGATTCATTTCAATAGTTGTCACATGAGCTTGGCCCACACAAAATTAGTTTAATATAACATACGATGTTAATTGCATATTTATTTGCGAATTGTTGAATCGGTTGGCTTGATGAGCATATTGCAAAGGGCGCCTTCGTGCCAGTTTATCTGGTACACTCTTTCAATGAGTTCCCGTTGAAATAGCTTTGCATTTAAATGAACGTTTGTCTGTTTTTCATTTTATATGCATATGTTTCTTAAGTCTTATCGGCCAGTTATTAACCCTCCATTGATGGTTTTGTTTCATTTGCATGAATCACTAAGATTTGCTTCATATCTGCATCCTCTTCATTTTGCATTCTTTCTTGCCGCATGGTCACATGTTTTATCGTTAGCATCTTCCATGAAGGTTTTTCTCCAAAGGTGTTTTCTGCACTTTTCTATCGTTCGATTTTAAAGTAATGAGTTGCGTTATGCTCTATGCTAATTAATCAATTTTTATGATAGTTGGGCATTTTTATGGCACATTCGTTGGGAATATGCATGATTTTCAAACGTTTGAAGGATTTTTAGCGGTTAGGATGAGATGTTTGCTTAGGCGAAGTGGATATTGCAGTGAAGGGAAGGGGGGAGGGGGAGTAAATGGAGGGGATTACTTTGTGAGAAATACGAAGTTTCACATATATGAGATTCTAATCCAAAAAAGTTGATCTTAGGATTCTATTTTTTTTCCAAACTCTTCTATTCTTATAGCAATTGCTCAGCGTAACTTTATATAACTCGATGATTTCACTCATTTAAAAATGATAAGATATGAAGGAGTTTGAATCTGATCATATGACGAAAGTAAGTTATAAATGTTAGGAACAATTATGTCATCTCAAGGTGTGAATGCTGTAAGAATTTATTGATTTTGAAAAGAACTACAGTTCTGAGGAAAGTTTTTTTTTCGAAACTGTTGAAGAATGGAAACAACTCAATCTTTGAATTTGAGAATAGGAGGCAGATTTATTAAATAGGAACAGAGGTATTTCTTTCCCTCAAGGAAAGGTTTTTGATTTGAGGTTTTGCGATATAATGCTTGATCAGTATAAATGCAAATGTTCCAAGTAATCTTCCCTATGATTTCATTTCAGGATATGAAAGAAAAATTCGATCATTCGCATTTTTCTTTTATTTATTCATTATCTTTGTTTCCTCAATATTTTAGTTCTCGATCTGATTTCTGTTCATAAAAAAAGGAGAAATGAGGTCATTTCCTTTATATTAACGTTGCCGTTCCAAAAATTTTTCAGTATTACATCGTTTAAATTCTTCGGCATTCACTAATCTTCTCTGAGCTTTTGCGATTGCAACTAAATTCCATCCATCGTTTCTCATTCATCGTATAGTTTCGTCGTCATGCTTATTGATTGTTTTTCCAGTTTTCTTTTTCATTTTATTTTTATGGTTTTTAAGTTTACAGCATTTTTTTACTTAAATCGTTTAATGTGATGTCATTGATATATTTTAACTTCTGATTTATATCAAAGGAAATGACGTCATTTTTTTCAAAGGAAATGACGTCGTTTTCTTTCAAAGGAAATAACTTCGTTTGACTTAAATCAAGAAAAAACTTATGCCTGCTTTGACCACTTATAATCCCAGCTGTTCCGCGTTTAAAAATGCCCTAAAATGTACAGGCTTCCATCTCTATCACCCTTGGAACTTTTACTCCTCAATTCCATACAGTAATTACTTTCTTGCAGGTTTACTTTGTTTAGACAGAAGGCCACGATGAAATAATAGTGCAAATTAACATAGTTCGAATTAACACATGAGTATTCCCAACCTTCTCGCTAGATTTTATGACATTTTATGGCTCGATTTTTTTTTGTTGCTATAACTCATGATTGCGGCCATATTCTTTGCCGAAGTTTAAAACTCATTAAACTTAAGTCTATGGCCGGTTATTTCAACTAATATTTGAGTGGAATTTTTGGGAGGGCAGTGTTTATGTATGGTTCAAAGTTTTCCTTATGACGAGGCGATATCTGGGTATAACATGAAAATTTAAAAATATTTAACCAATTTAAAAAAAAAAATAAAGCAGCAAATAATCAGAAACCCTATTGTAAGACGTTGTGTAAAATATAGCAGTTGTGAGGTCATAGCATTTTTTTATCCAGTCTGTTTGTATGGGTTGATATGCCATCAAGTCAAGTCAGATATTCGTCACGATTTTAAAGGTGTGATTTGACTTGAGGGATATCATCAACATTTGGCTATTAGAGTTAAGCTCACCCCCAAGGCAATGAAGTCCGCCAATAGGGAAGGCAAATGTACGCTTATGTGTGCTATAAAAATCTATGCTTTCATTAAAAACGTATACTTATTTGTGCTACAAAAATTGGTGCTTTTATTGAGCTTTTCCTCAGATTTCATTACTCATTTCTTAAGCATTTTTGCGGTTTTAAAAAACAACTTTAAGTAGAAATTTAATGGTGAAGGTATTGCAAAAATTATTCTAAAATATCCCCAATCTAAAAAGAAATATTTCTTTTATGATTTTTTACTATTATTTTGCTTTCTTTTTTGATATTAGGACTTATCATAGGTTTTATTCGAAAGACTTATGAATATTTATTTATTTATGTATTTATTTATTTCTTTATTCATTTATTTGTTTACTTATTTATTTCAATGAACAGAGCATTCATTACGAATACATGTCTCTTCATATCGCTTCCACCTGCTCTGACCCAATGCCTCTCTGGTCCACTTGGCTCCTGTGGTCTTTAGGTCGGCCTCTCCTTCTTGCAGGTCGATCGCGTGAAGGTTAGAGCTTAGGGTCGTATGCTACCCGTCGGATGCTGACAGCATTCATAACGAACACATGTGTTTTCATAGCGAAAATCATATGTTATTAATATATTTGATACCAAGAGATTTGTTGCGATATTCGTGAAAAGTTTTCTTTGGTTAAGAGGACGGTCACCTTTTTCTTCTTTTCATTCCATCATTTTGTTCGTCAATTTTTCAGCTTTTATTTCTGAAAAGCGCATTCGTCATAGTGTTTAATTCGATAATGTTCACTTTTTTTTGCTTCCATTGAGTGCTTTTTTTTTCTTTTCTTCAAAGAAATTGAATTAAACGCCCGATGACATTGGCTTTATTCCACTTTTGTAACCTATTGTGCATAATTCCACTGCATTTGAAAACTAGTTTCTAGCATAGTAGTGTTTATTTTTTGTTCGAAGTTGGCAGAACTTCAAAACTGAATCCATATTTTTTGGTATGATAGCTATTGGACAATGACAGCCTCGAAGAGGGTAATGCAGAGCATATAACCGAATCTTCTTCCGCTCTTAGTTATTTTTAAATGTTTTAGTAATCTTATTTGTTGTTTTTTTTTCTTCCGTCAGGTTTTTGAGGAGTTTCAGTATTGAATTTTTTTAAGTTTTTGATCATGTGACCTCGCTAGATTCCTCTTAAGTACCTAAAGTCAGTTTAATTTTTTAACTCTTAATTTTTTTTCTGCTTGTTTTTGTTGCCACAAATAAAAAATCGCATCTTAGAAAGGGAAATTTTGCTTAAGGGGATGGAGTTGTGAAGGGAAGATGTGAAAAGTTGCGGTTACGTTAAAAAAGAATTGAGATATAATCAAACTATAATTGTTGATTGAAAGCTTTTGCATATATTTCTCACTTCTTCCTATAGTGAGTGATTCAAATGATATTTCACCATATCAAATATGAAATCGATTGATCTTTTCTGAAATTTTCGCATCCAATTTGATGTTTTCAGTATTAAAATTGATAGTTTTCTTAGTATAGCTCGAAGTGAGAACTGATTATGCTATAAAGTTTTTCAGAGAATTGAAACGGATGCTAACCTTGACTAGTGGAAGTGACAGGCTGAAATATTTCTGAGAACGGAATATCGAAAAAATCGCCTATAATTGAAAAATTGGAATCATGTCAAACTTGATTCTAGATCATGTGATATCCCAATGATTCCGGATCACAATCACGTTGTTCGTTTTGCTGATATGAGCCACGATAAGCGTTTTTAAAGAGCAAACAGTTGAAATATTTTTGCTTATTCTTTGGTTGTCTGATATCAAAAACTAAGTAAGAATGCTATAGAGCAATAGAGCAATTATCAGCAATATTAAAACAATACAAATCCAAAGTCTATTATGATACCAAATTCACGAACGTCTATGAACGAAAGAACCTCATGTTTAAGTCTTTAAGTCAGAAATTGTTTTGAATCATATGGCATTTTTCATGGGAAGTAATAGTTGGTACCTTTTGGCTACTGCATCAATTTCTTTTCGAAAATATGAAAGAAATATAGAAGCAGTGTCATGCAATGAGCGATAAATTTTGAGCTCTTTAATAAACAATTTTATTTGAGTATTGGAATAATTTCAATAGCTTCATGTTTTGCTTTTCTATGCATCATTCATTGCTCCAGCTGGCCGGCTTTAATCTTCATACCGCACTGATAATGTTGCTGTGTTTCATTCATCAGAGAGTGGGGATGATGTTCTAACCGACGCTTCTGAAGGTTTTAATAGCGTCTTCAAAAATTTCCTGCATTCTGAAAGTTGCGTCTGAAGGCAGTAAGGTGAAAATCGTTGAGTGACCACACAGGTTTAGTGATCATCCAATTGAATAAGCTAGTTGTTTTTTGTTTGTCTTAGTAATTTGCATTTTTTTTAAAATAATGCCACAATGTGCTAAGTACCAATGGTACGAATATGCAAATTTCACTGGCTAGCAGATCGTTGAGCGACCAATCATATCCACGTTAAGCGATGGGTGGAATAGTGGAAGTAATCGAACAGATGTGACCTTAGCTCTCCGCTTACTTGCTTTTGACCATTGCCGCAGAACTTTTACAAAAGCTGCCTTAGTGCCACCGGACTGGTGTGAAGTGAAGATCCAGTTAGTTTAAAATGCTTGTAAACTTATGTAAATTTTAAACTTCTCTAATTTGTTTAGAATCTGATTCGTCAAAATAGAGGATGCTATAGCAGATATGCGTTGTTTCTTTCTAGGAGGTGGAACTTCTAATATCGGTGATTCCTAAGCTGAAAATATCGGATACAGCATGTAGAAACGACATTGCTTTAATGCGCTTTTGCAAATGCACATAATAATGCTTGTATTTCGCCTAACTCTTATTATATGCATTCACTAGCTAGTTATCTGTATATTGAATTAGCTTCGCACTGGTCGGATTTTCTTTATTTGCCTTGTCAACCAAATTTACATATCCAATGATGTTTCATCAAGCGGTTATTGAATTAATCACTGATTGACGCACAAATTTGCATATTCAAGAAGACGTAGTTGGAACTTTCACCAGCCTGACCATCACTCAGCTATTCCCACTAGTTTACTGTTTATTTATCTTATATACTTTAATCAACAAAGCATTCATTATGAATTTCATTATGAATAAATACCCGTTCATTTCGTTCCCACTTCCATATGGGTGAAGATGAAACGTTGCGTTAAGGTCAAGGCTTAGGCTCGTCTCCTGCCTATCGGATGTCGACGAGTTGACTCGTCGTTGTTGTCCTTGAAAAAGGGACGATACTTCCTCCATCGCTCTCTTCTCTGTGAGGATGCTGGGTGTAGTGGCTCCATAGTCCGTGTTGCAAGCGATCTAATCCAGGCTGATTCAACCAATACGAACCGGAGAACACATCGCTAATTCGCTATATCGATTATAAATCTGTAAATATTAATGTTTGAATTGTATACTCTTGATAGATATGTGATATATTGTTGTGCAGTTGGTTATATGCAAATATATGTAGGTGGGGCACATTGATCGATTGCTTGTTGTTCGGCTTATCTCTACCAATGTCGCTGTTTGTTTGCTTCCTTTTCTCACCGTCACAATTTCATTCATCAACGATGAGTGGACAGTGGTCATTTGGATCTGGGAAATGAACCTACCCTGGTCAATAGTCGATGGGCATGAGGAAAGTATAATAGTATCTCCTTAAATTCAATCAATCAAGGAAATCCTTTGAAATTATGATGAATCGATATAGTTGAAACTCATTGAAATTCGACGAGAACAGAAACGTCAATGAGTTGACGATAACTTCAACATTTCAATGTCCACATCCCATCCTCTCACCTTTTCCTATTATTTCAATTTGATAATCACTATGGCATCACATGTTACACTTCATTTGTTTAGTGCCATATGTGTACGCTGTTCGTTGATTATTTTCTGTTATTAGATATTAATATTAACTGAGTAGGTATCTGCTCGCTCAAAAACAACGCCAATATAACCGATTCGTCATCGTCCTATCTGTTATCATTTTTTTATCACTAAACGTACTGAAAGCGACACCCATATACATGGGACGGCGATAACAAACTGCTTTCTGCAGCTTCCTTTTGTGCCGTTTATGGCTAGTTGAATATTACTATGTCATATGATTCAATGACTACTACGTCTTTCAACCCGGTCACATTGATCACAAGTCGTCAAGGAGATTCAGGCCTCATAGATGCTCTCGAGATACAATCGTTCGAAGACCCCTTAGCCTCGACGAAAACATATTTCAGCTTCGATAAATTGCTGTCCGTGGCCTTTAAGGTACTCACACCGTTCAAGAGCGTTGATGGCTTAAGGACCTTCGTTTTCATATGTTCGTTTTCATAATGCGTGCATAATTTCTTATAGATTACTTGCAATTATTATAGTTAATTTATTACAGATCCCAAAGGTGGGGAGTGTCTCGTTGATTTTGTGGGCAATATGGCAATGGATACTGGTCGATGCAATAATCGTGATCGTGTTGAGCTTATACAAGCAACCGACTCATTGAGTACGGTACCTCCGAATACGATATTATCATTCGTTTCATCTAAAGTAAGTATCGCGCTTCATTACCGTTTTCTTTGCTTTTGAGCATATGCTTGGGTGCAATAAGGAGCCGTCATGTCTTCCCTAATCTGCGGCCTTCTACCAGAAATTGTCTTCTTTAACAGTGAAAAATGTTTCATTTATTATTAATTTGAATTACAAACTTTAAGTCTCTTGCTGAGTTTTATATCAGTCATCGCTTTGCATCTCTTCCTTCTGCTGTATAGAAAATTTCCTGATAGTTGTTATGAAGAGCAAAGAACGGGGAAGGGGAGATTAAGAAGGGATCTGTTGTTTCTGAACTCATGCGGCATCATGCCAAATCATTCCTATTCGAAAGCCAGTCGGCAACATCGTTTTTAGTGGTGATGTGCGTCCTTCTAGGGCGACGTCTTAATCGCTGCATCCCCCTCTGAAGTGGATCGCTATAGCGCATAGATTTGAACTAATTGCAGCTTCTCTTAGAAAAGCGACCCTGAACATATCAAAATGCATTGCAACTTCTTTTCACTTTTCCGACTATGCTGAAGCTTATTTCAAATTGTTTATTGTAACGTTTCCTACTCATTTTCTTGGTTTTCCTGCATTCTCCTTTGTGTTTTTTAAGAAAATTATTTTCCTTCATAATTGGGGGTTTTCATGCAAACCCCCTTATAAAACTTGTCCATTATGCTTTTATTGCATTTGGTTGTTTTAGTATATATTTCTGATTTTAGTTGTTTAGAGGAACAAATTTGTGAGATTTGATAGATAATTTATTCATTAAGCACGAGTGCTTAAGTTTATGTCAGATGAGTTCGATGAATTTTTGATTCCATTCGAAATGATTGCATTCATTATCAAATCATATTATTGTTCACAAATTTTTAGTTGTTAGTGTATTTTTTCAGCAAATGTCCAGGGAAGTTTCAGCGAATATCGGGCAATTTTTTTGCCTGTTTATTCGGGAAAAAATTTCATTTTCTTATGTTGCAATAATCACAATAATTTTTTTCCTACGTCTGTTATTTAAATCTCTCGCAATTATTGGCTGATTTGTCTGTTGTTTGTTTTAAACATCCTCTTTGATGTTTTTATGCGACGGATATTCCATTTAAAATTAAATATCGCTGCAAATTTGTGTCTGTCTGTGTATTTGTATGTGTGTATGTATGTCTGCTAGTGGGATATTTCACCTCTGCTATTGCAAAGGTTTGAACTCATAGAATCTAATAGTTGTAATTACTGAAATGGAGTGAGGAAATTCAGTGGAGTTTGCAATCGTTTCGATTTATTCAAATTAATCGTTATTTGTGATCATTGCCGAGTAATCAACACTTTCAGGGTCTGATAATCCAGCTGTCAGTTGATGTCGATATAGCCTAGCTGTTTTTAATAGAATTCTTCAAAAATAAGATGTAATTATGAATTATTTCTCTGATTTTTTACGGTCACTGTGATAAACGAGTTGTTAATTACAATGAACTATTCAGAAGAGAAATACGCATGAAGTGTGAATTTATTTTTATAAATTAGAGGTATTATTTTTTGATTCTATAAGGGTCAATTAGATATAATCCTGAAGATAATTCCAGCGCAAAGTTCATAGCTTATTTTGCAGCATTTTCTGATTTAAATGTTTTTCTAATCAGGCATTTATTGTAGATTTCTATCAGGCATATACTTGAATGTTTTTGAGTTATGAGCCAAGTGACGTCCGGCTCAGACGAAAGCAGTCGCCTGGTGAGCGAGAGGTTGCGGATTCGTCCCTGTCTGCGGACAAGTTTTCATTGGTCATCAAAAACACCCAATTATCATATAAGTACAATAATTTCTGAGTGAATAGCATAATTTAATTCTCATATATTTATAGTCATTTTGTTATTTCATTTGAGAATAAAAACATTAAGTCAGTAATCGATCGAATAATAAGCAATATGCATTATAGAATGCATTTCAACTGGAAATTAATTTTAGGTTTTCGAATCAACAATCATAATTTAATATAAGTATAATTTTAGTGCATCTAGGATCGATATTTCTCCCTCATAAATAAGAAATAGTTCGCCAGATCGTTAGAGAAGAATAACTTTCACTTCAATGACGGTTTGATTTATACGGAAATTGATATAGTAAGAATTGGGCGTAATCATTTGTGTTGTAATAAATGTAGGTGCCGAAGGTATGTGAGAAGGACAACATCCGTAGACATTGTCGTTGCTGATTGAGAATGGGGCAAATAGGGGACGAGAGAGAGAAGAGTGGGAGTGGCTGCCGATCGGGTATACGAGATCCGGTGCGATGATAATCGATATCTTAAGTGTAGAGCAAAGAAATTACGTCAGATGTTCAAAATTTGCTTGATGGGCATTCTGATTTGATTGTATGCTGTATGCGTTGTGTGTTATTTAAGTTAGTTTTTCATTTAACCTATATGAAATGATTATAATAATAATTACCGATAAGTTTATATTAATACAATAATTATTACTGATAAGTTGACATTAAATGAGAGGAAATATAACTCGGAAGTTTTTTTCGAAGTTCAGAATAAACTAACACAAGTTGTGCTATAGTTTTAACTCAAATTGGTGTTATAGTTTTCTTGATAATATTTTAAACCAGTATCTTAGTTTTCTTGATGCATTT
>QEWY01000287.1:297567-364501 GCA_006503575.1 Baylisascaris schroederi
CAATTATTATCTCTCAATCAAATTTTTATCCACAAAATTTTCTCTATTGTAGACTTATTATGTTATGCGCTTATCTGAGCTTTAAATTTCGAATGTTTAACATTCAATAATATTCTATTTTATTTTGATGATAATTTAATTCACTATGAATATAAAACTATACAATTAATGATATAAATTTAAATAATAAATAGGGGAATAGGACATAAACTTAAGTAGGAAAATAATTAACGTAATAATTCGTTTCATTGTTTTCCTACTTTTGTTTTTTTCGAAACCATTTGAAGTGGATATTTTTCAACAATAAGGTAGTTTTTCTTTCTCTGAAAAATTCATTGATTTTTGGTGTCATATGGTGAAGTATGATAATAACGAGAAAAGCTAACTTACATGTGTCATTGTCTGAGGTTTTTTTTGCTGTTGAATATTGCATTCTTTGAATCATTTTCTTGCTTCTTATAGATGACTCTTTACATACATAAATGAAGTATTCGTTGTTGATTTTGGGAGGCAGTTGTTGGCATGTGGTGGAATTAAGACGATTCTCTATAGTCACCTATGAAATTATTTTCTCTCTTCTTTCGTCGAGTTTATCTTATAGTTCATTTTCATATTTTCCAATGTTGCCGTGATTCTTTTTCCTTTCTAATTCAGTTAAAGTTTCGAAATTTCAGAAATAATTTCAATTATTCTGAAATTGAATTTCCTTTCTTAGACGATGGGAGAGGGGATGGAAATTTCATAAAAGATTTACTGTTAAATTAAGCATCTCAAATTGATATCGATATATGCCATAATTGCGCTGCAATAAAAAATATGCTATAAATTTAGTGTAACAATTAACTGTTTTATTTTATTTTATCCTATAAATGTATCACTGTTATTAGAATTGCATTACGTTATCGAGTAACTTTTTTCACTCTATGATTACATTCTTTTGATTGCTGATTTCTTTCTTTGTTGATTATCACTCTCATTTCGAATGTTTATTTGTTAAGCCGAGTGATGAGTTTATCAGAGGAGTTATTGATGGAATATTGCGCATTATTTAAACGTGTTGAGAGCCATTGGTGAAATCTTCATAAAATGAAACACGCGAAGGAGGCTAGGAGATTGATAGACTGAACTATCATTGCTATCACTTTAAAAAAACTCGTGTTTTCTGAGAGCGGAGGTAGCCTAGTGAACAATGATTTCCGACGGGAAATAATATGTTGAAGTTCAAATCCGATTGCTTTTTAATATATCTTTATTCACTCGTAATTCATGAAACGTTAGCAATGAGACTGTGTAAGAACACGATCAGATGCCTAACGAATTGTCTAGCCCTCAGTTGATTATGTTTTTTTTTGTGAACCCTTATCGACGAATACATCTTCTATTCGTTGTGTCGTTCATTGTTTTATGTTCAGATGTCAAGACAACCAATCCGAGTCGCAAAGCCACCACAACCTCGCACGCAACGCTTCTCTCAAAGGTTCCTTTTGAATATTAGACCTTTTTGCTTATGTATTTATCTCAGCTTATTTGAACACCTACGTCCATACAAAAAGCACTATTAGGTTCTCTAGCACGCTCCTCCACTTGTACAATTGGTCGGAGTTAATACATTGAAAGTGACGTCATTCAGTTTGGATAAAATTAACTGCAATAGATATACATAGAAATTCGTGAATGAAGTCTCATTAAAACAGACGAGGACGGAGTACATAGTGATAGTTGTTTAAGTGGAAGTATAGTTTCGTATTGCAAGGCTAATTTTTTGAATTATATTATGCATTGATATATATGTTTACTGTTTTCGTTTATTTTTTTTCCAGGAATTAGTTTTTACTTTCCTTTTCCTCGTATATTTAGACAGTAAAAATGATCAATCAGTAATTCAGAGAAATGTAAATATAAGCGGAGAATGTTATGTTTGTTGATGTTGAGTGGATACACAAACTCATAAGAGTCTACATCTTTCCCAACATAAAAATTTACGTATTTCGTTGAAAAATTATGTCAGTAAATTTTCATATGAAAAGCTTTAACGAAAACTAATTTTTACGGTTAAGCAATGATGTAATTTTCAAAAATCCCTATATTTGTGGGTAATTTTCCCGAACCTATAGGTAACTAATAAAAATTCATAAAAAATGATGAAAATGTAAAAGAATATTGTCCTGATTATCACGTAAATAAATGCGCGTACTGGTCTATTGATTAAATTACCAACTATAAATATAGCATTATCAAATTAGGTTATTCGATTAAAAACGCATCGCACTTCAATGGGATATTACTTCATTGCGCAAATATTAGGCAACGGGCAAAATTAGATCACATTTCTTGTGTTATGAATGTACCTATGTTGATGAAAATGTTCTGAAATTCGGTCGTTTGATAGTTCGAAAAAAAATTCAAATCACCAGAACGTCAATTATCAGTTAGCTTTATCAATTATCAGTTGGCTTTGTCAATTATCAGTTAGCACTATCGATTATCAATGAGCATCGATGAGACTATTGACATTTTAGTATTATTTTCAAGATATTATCGGATATTGGTTTTAAATTATCGATCGGTTTCGCAATATGAATGATTACAGGCGGTATTATTCATAAAATGTTTGATGGCATTCTTTCTTCATTGAAATTTTTGAAATACGTTTTTCATAGCGATGCTCAATTACTATGCATGACGAGTGTTGAGTTTTTCTCTCTATGTTTCTCTCTCTTTCTCTTTCTCTTGCTTTCCATTCGTTTAGAAGGATACTTGTTACTCATTATTCTAATTTGGTAATTGTTAACATTATTTAATTCGATAATAATTTGATGATTTTTCTTGGATATAATAGTTAAGAAATTTTTACAATTTTTGATATTTCGTTGTTTCCGAATTTCTAAAAAAAAAGAATTTCTCGGATGGCGCGCTTTCCCGTTCACAGCTGTCGCGCAAAAAGGGCAAACATAGTTGTTTTACTTTATTTACTTTTGTGAACAAAGCATTCATTACGAATAGATATCTCTTCATATCGCTTCCACTTCCTCTTAAGTGAAGTCATAAGGTAACGTGAAGGTTAGGGCTTAGACTCATCTCCTACTCATCGGATACTGACGAATCGGTTCATCGTTGTTCCACTGAAGAAGACAGTTCCGGATTGCTCCACCGCTTTCATCCCTCTGATGCCCCTCATTGGACTGACTCGGTAGGACAAAGCCAAATAGTCTCGTCGGACCCTGTTCAAGTCGACCACACAGTAAGCAGTACCAAACGATGAATGATATAGTTGTATATGTTTTAGAATTTCGCAATTTCAAAAATCCTCCTGATGATTATGAAATTCTGCGACGTCTAATATACAAAAAATAAAAAATAAAATCGCAGCATCTCTAAGAAATTAAGAAAGCTATATAATTTACAAATGCTCTTCGTTTTAATGCATGAGAAAAATCTATCTTTCTTACAAATTTTCACGCAAGATCATGCAAATTTCTAAATTAGCACTTTGTGCTTCTAGGTCCTTTGTGAGATGCTATTGCAAACTATGCAAATATTTCTTGTTACCATTGCAATATATATATATATATATATATATATATATAATCCTTTAATTTCTATGCCTTATTTTATTTTGCACATCTCATTCTATCTCTAACGAACATTATAAATATTCTCTTCTATGGATTTGTTTTTTTTGTCGGTTTCATAATCACATATGCATTTCATCGAGGTATGTGATTCACTTCAAGGGAGAATAAAAACTGCGAATGAATATGAGAAAGAAGGAGAGGAAAAGAGAGAAAGAGTACGAGAGTGACAGGGAAGAAACCTTAATTCATGAAACGGGAAAAGAAATTTCTGAATCAGCGGGTATGATAAGAACAACGACGATTTCAAGTCATATGTTAGCGATTTTAAGTGGAGATGGTAAGTAGATGACTTGAAGTTCCTGGTGGAACCGAAAGGGTCATTGGTGTGATGGGCACTAGCACGACCGATGACTTCGGAAGATGGCGGTTGGGGTGGGTGGTATGCTTGGCTATGTGATGCAGCCATAGCCCATTGAGAAATTCAGGTATTTTAGGGTTGGATCGAAAGGGGGACATTCGAGTATTATTGATGAGAACTCGAACATTCGATGTTCCCTTGCCTTTCCCCTGTTCTCCCTCTTCTACCCTGCTCCAGTCTCTTCTTCCATCTTTTTTGGTACCTGATATAAAGGTGCATTGTTTATTACAATGATTTACAACTCGTTAAATGGTTTGCTTTAATTTCTTGCTTTTTTGTGATTGAACCACATCGAATGGAATAACGCCTTGGGGCTTAAAGATCAGTAAAGTCGATCTGTAGCTATAGGTGGATGAGTTCATTGCTCCAGATAGAACGCCTCTTGTATCCGTGTGAGAAGCAAAAATAGTAGCTCATAGCTGATGAATCATGAAGTAGGTAGTTCATTAGTGTTTCTAGAACGCAACGTAAATGTGCACTCAAGACGCATTGCGATTTTCCGCTTTCCATTTTAGGCATAATTCAATAAGGCGAAGATGCATTTACTCCTATTGTTGTGTTCTACTGCCCGACTTGCTCGGTGCAATTTTATCGAGTTCTATTTCTTAAATATTTTGAACTTTTATTTCCTATTTACTTCAATTATTCATTTGATTAATTTTCCCTTTTAACTAATTCATTTTCTATAAATAATTTTCATTTATTCGTTTTATATATTTTTGCGTAAAAAGTTATTAGCTAATATTGTAGAGGCAATAAGTAAGTTATTTCTTCACTAATTTCCTGTTACTTTTTAATTGTTTCTTTGTTATTAGTTGTGATAGAATTAGGCAATTCAGTGATTGTATTTATGAGTGCGACAACTATAATGTTAAGCTTTAGATAGGATCAGAAATGAAAATATGTGTTTTTTTTAAAAGAATTCTGAACACATAACCTCCGGATTTCTATGGTGATATTTCCTGTGAATGGCGGTGATTACCGATAAACTCATTTAGAGAAAAACGTTTCCTTTTGTTTATTCGACATCGCTAGGATCAGAGATAGGTAGAGTATTTGAATGAGACATTGGTGCGTTGACAGGAGTTTCTACGCTTCTGATGATCGAGTATGGCAGGGGAGAGAGAGGAGGGACGGTTATATATCCTTCCCAAACTTTAAAGAGCGCAAAGTCGTTATAGATCTCAGTATCTTTATGTTTGCTGAGCTGGGTTCAGACGACTGTGAATTTATATCTGTCTGGGAGTATAGTTTTTTAAAGTAACATTACCTGTTTATGATCGGAATATACGTAAATTTTTTTCTGTATTTTCATATTCATATGCAAAATGCAATAAGTTTTCCTATTGAACGTTTCATATGTTTTCTTATACTGCGTTGTAATTTGTTTACGAAATATAGTGACCGGTAGAAGATGCGCCTATAAGCAAGATTTGAACAATTGTTATATCTCGTCGCTCCTGCTCATAGGTGAAGTCTAAGCCCGACTTTCAATTATTTATAAGTTTAGTGATGTTAAAAAATGTAGTATTCGATCGAATTTTCGATTTTTTTTGCTCATTAAGTATTACTGACGTATGATAATGCGAAAGAAGGTTGATTAAAGTTTTGAAGCAATATTCTGAGAGAAAATGAGTATATTTTAGAATATATTTGAATATATAATATATATATTCTTGCATAAAATAAATTTATTAAGTCAAGATAAGTTTTGCCTATCTGTTTTCATTTATTATTTGGTTCATTTTTTTCAATATTTTCTGTCAAAAATTAAACTGAGCAAGACATGATAGAGAATGATTACTAGTATTTGTGCTGATTATATGATATTATTGTAACTAAAAATATATGCACTTCGTCCATCTGCATTGTCTTTGTATAGTAGGGGACCGAAGGAGTCAACGAACTGCTTCCAAAGTTGTTGCAGTTAGAACGGCCTTAACAATCCGCTTCGTATTCAGCCAGTTATCTATGCGAGAGGAAAGCGTAAAGGGAGGAGCTGCGAACAATTCGAATTTAAATTAGGAAGATTTTATAGACGACTTTTTATGGTCTTGAAGAGAGTCTTTGTTTGTGAATCTGTGCTCTAAATATATCCACAAGTTGATTTATTTAAATAAAGTATGAAATTTTAGCCAAGGGAACAGTTATAACGATATTGTTCGTATGGCCGAGCAACAGCGACGACTTATCGACGCGAATCGAAGAGAAATCGAAGAGCGTGAAGCGAGGCCACCACATGTCGAAAATGCTGCTGCCCGACTTGCTGCACTTAGAAATGAGGTGCAAGCAATCAAGTTTTTGAACACTGAGTTTTCAAATTTGAATGCTGAGAGAAAAAAACAAATTCGAATACGAATAAAATCACATTTTTTATATATTTGCATATACCATTTTCATTTGAATAGGAACATTGAGTTTTTCACGTTTAACAAAAAAATTCGGTTGACACTTCTTTCATCATCTTTGCATAGGGTTGATTCGTTATGTTATAGGCGGATTTTAATCGGTTATAAAAACTATTCATGTATAGAAACTTTTATCAAAATATCTTTAGCGGCATATTTGACACAGGTTCAAAAAAATTAGGAAAGAAAATTTTAAAAAAAATTTTTTTGCATTCGTTATTCCTTAGGCTACGTGTGATCCGTATTGTTGATTATCACTAGTTTTATCATTTTACACTCGATAAAGTTGTATTATTTATTTGAAGCTGAACAACTTAATTAAGGTTTCCTATTTAAAGGTATTGTTAGAAGAGCGTGAGATGGCACGATTAAATGCAATTCAACGTGAAGCACGTGAAGCATGTACACAAAGAGTAGCCGCCGAGAAACAATTGTATGACCTGCAGAATAGTTTTTCGTCACAAGAAGAACAGCTAAGGAATGCTGCCTCAAGGATCGATTCGCTCAAAACACAGGTCGTCAATTTTATCTAAATTTTTATTGATAGACTCGTTTCTAAGTCCGAGTTAGGTTTTACATAATCCTTTTAGGAGGGAAAAAAGGGGGGAGGGATGGAGAATTTTGCCTATGATTCATTTTCTTAAAATATTTCTTAATAAAAAATTTCATCTGATTTACAAAAATCCTTGCTAAAGCTATTTTAACATTTATATAAGTGGCAATTTTCATCAGATTTCTTCACCGTGAATGAAGTGTTGTATACCTGATCGAGGCGATTCATTCGTTATTTGCATCAGCTATAATTATGCTCTCTTTGAGGAGTGCATTCTGAGTAGTTGAACAAATGGAAGAATATCTGTTTGAATTTTATCGAATCTCGGTATGAGATATGCACTGTTTTCGATGTATTGCGATGAGGCGGTGCAATTGCATATAATGCAATCCTGATTTCCATCCTAAAACAAATATCACAAGAAGAGAGAAAGTATGTTCAAATTGTGGAATCATTATTAAGCATGAAATTTGTGATGTATGAAAATAAATTTTAGAAACGAATATAGAGTCGCATCAACAGTTATATCGGAATTGTGAATGATATTATCATTGATGCGATTTTACAGTCTATTTTTGCATTGCATCGTTTGCAGTTGCATTTTGCACAGCAATATGAGCATATTGCTTTGATGCTACACATTATCTGAGCAACAATCGATGTTTAATGCGGTGTATGAAAGCTCTTGCATGAATGATAAACCATGATTCAGTTAAGTGTTGTGTTTGTGCCGTTGCTGTATCGTTTAAGTGCTTTTGGCAGCTTTTGTCTTGTCTAGCAATGAAGTATTTGATGGGTGTCGAAGAGTTAAAAATAGTCAAGATGAATAAGAATCCCAGTAAAAAAAAAAAGGTCTATTACTCGAAAATTTCAATTTCATGTCACCGATTTTTAGAAATTAGGCTTTCTTCACTGTCGCTTTTTGAAGAATATGTAGCGCTCAAAAATAGAGGCCGTTTGCTTTATCTATCTAGAAGTCATCCACAAACATTGTTCATGCCGTTTTCTGTGACCAAAAAATTCCACTTAATCTTGTTTCTAATGTTTGGCAAGTGGAGTCCAAAAAATCTTCCATTTGGTGAATATTGGTGGACGGGAACGGGCCAAGGTAACGTGGTGTTAATGAAGTTATTGTGAGGCGTATTTAGTGCGACTTGATACACTTATGTTGTGCAATTGCTGTTATCGCGATACGATTAAAGTAGAGAAAGAGATAACTAGTTATGTAATTTCCAATTATTTCTGGAAGATTCTGAATAAAATATGGTGTTGTTTTTTTTTCAGCTTGATCTTCTTTATCGAAGGCGACTTTCTGCTATGAATGCGGCACGAGCTCAACAGAAACGACTTAATGCACAGAACGCTCAAAATCGCTCTTTGAAGGTGAGTGTTCTCTGTGAATCGTAAGTTGTATCGCTGTGAAGGACATACTGAGGAAAACCGATTGTGAAAATGATCGGCAATATGGGTCAACTCATTCAACTCTCTGCCCCCCCCCCTCCTCCTCCCCCACCCATCCCTCCCCATTTCCTCTTATTCCTCCCCCGTCCTACTTTGGTGTTAGCAGTTGATCATATATTCAATTTTTTTGCGGATGTCTCAAAATCATCCCTTGACTTGTTGATCAAGCAGTACTAACGCCTTTAAAAGATTATATCAAAACGAATCTTCACGAGCGAGTTCGTCGTAACTTGTTGATCAGGCAGTACGACGATTTGTGATATGCGTAAATCAGGCGATGCTTCACCTTACTGTCTTCTTTTACTCGGCATACCATATTATTTCCCGATCTTCTATATGGATATCGATAGCTTTACGTCCCCATCCCCTTCCTTCTCTTCTATGAGCAGCGAGAAAAAGGTGAGGGTTAGGGTGACAGATAAATGTATTTGTTCGGCAGCGAGCAGAATCGACAATGAGTTGAAAGTATTTCAGAATGACGAGGGGTCTAGGCCGGCTAATTCGAACGACAGTGGTGTATCAAGACCGCGAGCATCGGTTGAACCTTTCCAGGTTTGTGAAGTCCGTAATTATTGGCATTTTTTGAGAGGGCCTCAAACAGTAACAGGGTGATGAATTTTCTATTTTCAATAAGACACGTCCATTTGACCCGAGCAAGCGTTTCCTACCATCTTTATCCATAATCTTAACTATTAAGTCATCGGATTTTTATTTTGAGTCATATGGTATCTACGTGAACAGTCTGTGGAATCACCTCATTCGTTAGTCTTTATGAATGTATGTTAGTTAATTAGCAATTTGGATTTGCAAATTTTTTCTTTGTCAATTCGTATCTCTATTGCTATTTAGTTCAATTGAGTAGCAAACAAAGATGTAGAAAAGGTTATAATTATAAAAAGGAATGGGGGGGAAAAAGAAAAGAGGGAACAAAAATCCTTTTTATAATGCTGCTTTGAGTCTATTGTTTTCTAATTGTATAATTTGTTTTTTTTTTTGAATTTGCATTCAATTGGCGCAATACAATAACTTGAACCAGGTGGATCTGATCTCCTATCACATTATTCGTGATGTGATTCCAGTCTTAATTCGTTTTTCTTTCCCAATTCACGGTCATTTCCTCTATAGAGACCTATAATATTTGTGGCATGACCTGTTGCGTAATGCTTTCAAAAAACAAACACTCTCAGATTGCAAGGCCTACGGTTGTGGTGACGAAAGAAGAGAAAGGGCGGGTAGATTCCACTATGGTACCACCGGCACCGCCACCACCACCATCTCAGATTGTGCGTAATATACTTTCGCCTTCAAAAGATCTCACCGACCGGTAATTTTTAACGAATTTGTTTTTTAGTTTCTTCCCAACTACTAACAGGAAGAGAAAGGAGGGTACTAAGAGGTATCTTAACAAAATTTGCAGCACGCATGTTTATAATATCGTCAATAAATCTCTGTAATAAATCTGATGGATCGCTCTTTTGTTATGGCACTGAGTGCATTTTTTACCTATCGATGGGACGTTTATTTTATGTTTTCATGATGTGATAACGTGCAAATATAAGGACTTCATATTCGAAAGAGTTATTAATTTCTTTTCTCATCATAAAAATCTACCATTCCTATTTACCATTTATTGATATTTTTTAAAAGATCATCTTCACGAGTTTCAGCTTTCTTTTTTGTTGCGAAAAATTGCTTTTGGAGCACTGAAAATCATAATCAAGAAAGAAGTATTTTCCATTTTCTATTGCATTTTTTGAAATGCCTAAAACGGGTGAACTTTTCGAAAACTTTTGCAGGGTTGTTTTTCGCAAATCAATATCAAATGAGCAAATTCGTCGTGAAGAGTCGCCTTCGCCACCAAAAGATCCGTATCCATCGCCGATGTGTTCTTTAGAGAGAGCAACTTTGTTAGTACAGAAATCGGAGGCGAATATCACCTCATCTGTACCAGTAGCAAGTGTAACGGATGTTATTAGTGCAAACGCGAGAGCTTCTCCAATTCCACCACCTGTAAACACACCGTCATCGGTGATAACGACCAGCTCGGTCGGAAATGTTGTACAGCAATCGAGGAGAGGAGCCAATATGCATCAGTTGTGGAATGAGGCAAAAATCCTCGATGAGGAGGCTGCATTGGCCGTAAGCGTAAGTGAGAGGACTCCTCCAAGGGATGAGGATAGCGGTCGTATAGCGATGGCGGATCAAATTTCTATACGCCCCGATACATTGAGAGCGGCGAAGAGAAGGTGAAAAATATTTCTTTTTTATTTTAGAAGATGAAAAATGGAGTTGTTGAAGAAGGGTTCCGCTTTTCTACTTTTGGAGGCATAAGTACCACGTGATGTTTACCACTCCTTTTTTTCTAACTATATGTTGATAGGAGAAGAAATATGTTCACTTTCGTCTGAAAAACATTTTTAAAGTGGAAGATCCTGAAAGAGGGAAGGTGATAGTGGGAAAGATATAAACAACACTCTAAGAAAAAGAAACGGAAAGTTGCAGAGATGTTCTTCTCTGGTTATCCATGCTTAAGGTATTCACTGCGAAATAGTACTATTTCCTTTCTCACCTGTTCGCAATGATCGAAAAATTTGTTCAGACAGAGTGAATTTAATGTCCTTTGTAGTACCTTCCAGAAACATTTGTTTACACGGGTGTGCACAAATGATAACATATATCCGTGGTATAAGCCTGAATGATTCTTTTTTGAAGGTCGTGGGCACAACAAGAAACGTCCTTGGATGAAGCAGAGTATATTCGAAAGATTCTCTGCGAGCAACAGAAAAAAGGTCGCACTCATCTCAATTTGGATTCCCACCTCGAGAACCTCCTCAGTCATTCTTCTATTCCTGAAGTAAATTTGCTTTCAACAGCTCTTTATATGTGGATGAGCAAAGTGTATGGAGTGTGAGGTCAAATCCTCTCTCACCGTTCATACAGGAAGATTGCTTCCTATAGATAAGAGAAATTGTCAGAACTTCTGATGCGGAAGTTTTCATAGGCTATATGAGGTTATCACAGATATTTGGTGTCTTTGGACAGCTAGCCCTCACTTATAGTCGCTTTGCATTACGGTAAAGTTATTAACATTGGTATTTAAGCATCGGCGGCATTGCTGGAAATTCCTAGAGTTATTCCATCGTAGTGCTAGCTTGTTGTTTAGCTTAAAGAGCTGTTAGTTTTTTTTTTAATGAGAGAGAGAATATATGACATTTCCGTTGTTCTTCTACTCCATTGATATCAATAGAAACAGGAGTGTATTGAAAGGAACACTCTGAAATATAAAACGTGCATTATATAAATACAAATATAATAAAACAAATAAATAGATAAATAAATAAATATATATATAAATATATAAATATGTAAATAAATATATATATATGTATATATATGTATATGTACAGCGCTAGTCAATTAATCGACGGCCAATAATAGCGTCTACTTTATCGAAGGAATCATTGAAAAAAGAATTCATGGTGTTTTATGCTGTTCAAACAAGCATCAAAGCTGGTTTATTCCATGCTTGCAGGTAATCGAAGAGAAATCCGAGCCTACCGATCCTATTAAGGTAGCACCTTTTTCATATATTCTCAAAATAGCAGCAACTCATGGATAAATAAATGGATATATATTATGTCCTTCATTTCCGGTTATAATAATTGTTTTTAAGCTTAACGTTTTTCACTGGCTAATAGAGCAAGTGAATATATAAGAGTCATATTGGAATGAGCGTTAAGAAGGTGTCCTCGTAAAGAAATGAAGTGAGGCGCCGTCAATTCGTTGAACGTTGACGAAGAAGGACTGAAACTGAAGTAATATAACTAATGTATGGTAAGACGCAATAAATGAGTAAGGCATAGCAAAAAAATAACGTCATAAGATATAGTAATAAATCTTTCTTATGAAAGGAATGCAGAAGCGTTCAAATTATACAGTAAATACTACAAAGCATATTACTACAGATGGCATTATTATTTATTAAAGAGTAGAAATTAAACGCAAATCGAGGTTCTTTGTTTATTTCGTTTTATTTCAAATATTTAATTTTATCCGGTATTCATTCTTCCTCAATGACAGTTTACTATTGCTTTTTCAGCTTTCTTTTTTCTTTTACTAGATTTTATTCGTCTAATTTTTTTCTAACATCAAATATTAGACGAAGAAAAGGCCAGACATTCCCATGCGGCTATGACCCCAGTATTAGAAATGCCGAAAGATTATGTTTCATTTCATTTCTATGAATATTTATATAAGTGTGTATGGTGGTGTTTGAAGTTCGTCCGATCTTCTAATAATACATTTTTTATGGATAAACGTTTATTATTTGCAGGATTTTCGTTTAGTGTATTACTGTGAAATTTTATAGACATGTACAGAGATGAATGAAGAATTACCGTCTACTTCGATCGACGATGGCACAAAAGAAGAATCTCCCATAGCCGAACCGAAGGTGAATATCGAATCTCCTGTCGAGGAGACGCTTCCAGAGAAGCAATCTTCTCCAGAGGCTAATTCGCCTTCGGATTCGCTCGAACCTTTCTTCTCGGAGATTATCTACGATTCGATGAAACTCATAAAACCACCACCAGAGAAGGTATTTTTTTCGGATTTGGCATATTCGTGTTCACAGCTGTGAGGACTTGTATATAGAGGTATTTGAAGACCTTAGAAAATGATTTTCCAAATTCATTAACATAGCAATGGGAATGAGAGGACCACTCATTTCATAATTTTATATAAGTTTCGATGCCTTAGGATTCGAGACTTTTTTCCTCTTCACGTTACTTCCGTCATAAAAAATAAAGTCCTAACGCCTTCTTCAAAAAACTACGATACCACTTTGCTCTTTCTAAACTAATAAAAAGTCTAATAAGCACACATTATTGTTTTATGACTATCTCAGCAAACGACCGTTGCATTATAACAGCCCTAAATATCGTATTAAAACCCCTAAGGGTAGTGCAGGTGCAAACGGGCTTACTAACCGAGCTTTAATCATAGGGGATTCTGCGTCCGTCGGGCGTGAAAAAGCCACGTCGTCATATTGTTTTCGATCCACTTGCATTGCTTTTGGATGCCGCACTTGAAGGCGAAATGGATTTGGTCAGAGCGAGTGCCGCAAAGGTACACTTTACTGTAAATTTTACATTCTTTAAAATTATTGATTAAGATAAGTAGCAGCCGTGTGGCAATTGCGAGTAATCTTTTATTCACGAGTTCATCCACCATCTTCAATAACATATGCATAATCTTGAATGACGCTGTTTATAGGTAAAAGGTTTCCATTTGCATCGTTTGCATCTTTTCTTGAGATAGGCTCATTTGCTTGCTGAGAAGATGTTTTCGTCGATTTCTTCTGTTATAATTAGGCAAAAAGAATTGAATTTCGATCAGATTTGCACTCAGAAACGGTCTGAAGTTTGGCAAACTCATATTAGAAAGTCATCAGGCAAAATTTCGTTATAACTTTTAATTCGTGTCGGTTTAGATTTGCAAAGTGAATATAGTACCACTAGTGTATTGAAAACAAAAATAGCAGAGGGGGATAGAAGAGATATATGGCGGGATTAATCTTTATTAACAAAACATTTACAACTGGATTTGCCTTCAATCCTAATTTTCCCTTATTTTTTCTCTTTATATATCTTTATTCATGCATGCACTTCCTGCTTATGCGGTCATTAATAACTTCTTTGGTTTTTAGGTTTGAATTTTATGCAAATGAGCACTTTGTTTGCAAATTCTTTGAGACAATATGTAGATTAATCAGTATATTTCTCGTCATACATAGTGTTTTTTCTCTGTGAAACTTTTCTACCATATCGAGCCCATTTTGAAAGTTGTGAATATAAGTGCAAATAAAGAGGGAGCGCTTCTGACGCTCGCAGACTGCCAGCCAGAGTTTGCACAGAAAATTAAATTTCCTATGAGTTCAAGGCTTTTCACATTGGATGAATTGATCCATTAAAATCGGGCGGGTCGATTTGTTCACGTCTTATGAGCTGATTTGTCCACACCGAATGAGTTGATCTATTACTGTTGAAAAATCCGCTCTAATAAGCTCTAATAATCTCTAAAACAATTTTCCGTTCTATTCTTGTGTAGAAAGTGAAACAAAGCAGTATTGAGATTTAGATGTCCGATCTTTCGGCATCGAACGACGAGGGTATTACGGCACTACACAATGCAATCTGTGCAGGTCATTATGAGATCGTACGCTTCTTAGTCGAATCATTTGCAAATGTCAATGCTCAGGTAAGTAATTTTTATATTTATTGAAGTTTATGCAGTTAAAACTGAGAACATCGAATTGTGATTTAAGTTTAGTCGTTTTGGAGAAGGAACTCATTCTGCAAACATAGTGGATGTGATTCAATCGAATGAAAAAAAATTTTGGGGAAGGTGGAGAAACGAGAGAATTTTCAGCTATGGATGATCTCATTCCAGCTATTTGTGAGTTGCTCTGGTTAGACAATTGTCGGGGTCTATATGAATTTATTTTAGGTTCTAATTTTTTTCCTTTCCGGCTTTTTTTCTTGCGCATCATTGTACAGAATGCTATTGCATAGTGCGAAGCACAGATCTTTGCTCATCTGTACCGCATAAAATCCTTTCAATTGTATTATCTGTACAGTGTAAAACCTTTCAAATCATACCATCTGCACTATATAGAACCTTTTATGTACGTGCTGTGCAGTGAGCAACCCATATGTGACGTCTAACATTTCGTAGCACGTTTTTTTGCGTAAATGAAGGTCACAAAATTAGTAATGTTATTGTGTTTATTGACGAAAGAAAAACATGTTTATTTGTGCAGGATTCTGATGGTTGGACGCCGTTGCATTGTGCTGCATCATGCAACAATCTTCCAATGGTGAAATTATTGGTGGAAAGTGGCGCATGTATTTTCGCACAAACACTTTCGGATTTAGAGACACCAATTGAAAAATGCGAAGAGGATGAAGATGGCTATGAAGGATGTCAACTTTATCTGCAAGCAGCGCATATCAACGCTGGAGTTGTTAATGATGCAAAGGTAATTTTTTTTTTCGTTTGTGAAGGCATCTATCTCTTGCTGTCGTTTTATTGGGTATTCGAATGCCGTTGTTTGCAACCAATTGGACGAGTAGAAGCCTTCATAAAGAAAGCCCTCTAAGAGGGGTGGGGGGGGGGGGTTATAACGAGAAGGGGTAGGTGTATGGCAACGGTCAGCCAGCAATCTCTCGCGCTCACTTCTCTTACAATTTTTTTTACACCAATAAGCGCATTCAACTTCCATAACGCACAACGTTGGTTTCTCAAAATTTCCTTTTCCTTCTATCTTTTTGGTTTTCATTGAGAGGAGGTTTATTAAAGGATTTCTTGTACCAATCACCTTCAGGTGTTTTAACCAAGAATCTGGAGAATTTTCCAAGTTATAATCACTTATGATTATTTTTTCTTAGAAAATAACTACTTACAAATGAACTGCTGTCCTCAATAACCTTGATTCTTTTGCTTTTTTTTTGCAAGAAAGAGTAAAATTCATTCGCTCTCTAGTTCATGTTTTTCTAATATTCCATTGGGTAATCTTACTGCATCAATATATTCTTTTTTATCGAAAATATAAGCACTGAAGCACTAAGAATAATGTCTTATTTTAGAGAAAAAAATCTGCATTCCACTTGAAGAGGGAATGATATTGTAGTAGCTGATGATATCCATCTTCGAGAGGGAGTAATGGTCAAATTTTTTAGCGTTATTCGCTAGCCTCATCGATTAATGATTGGTAGTCAAAAAAATGTTGAGCGGAGACTCGAAATGAAATGCTATCCTATTTAAGTGAAAGGGAAAAAGAGCGAGAGGTAGTTTGGTAATCAGTATTTACCCAATTAATTGTTCCTTGGAAAGCCTACTTTGTCAAATAAAAAAACAAAATTAAATATTCTATTTGTATTATTTCATATTCCTTTTATGATAGTTCGTTATCTTTTTCGATGTAATGCAGCAAATGAAGTCGAATAAAACACATATCGCAATTACTCAATGAGCCTTAAAAGTGTTGATGCTAGTTTTATTTACTACTTCGTTTCCCTTCTTCTCTCTTTCTATCTCATCCACGCTCTTAGCTTCGTTTTCTCTTCATTCAAAAAGAAATTCTTGATTATGGAATTTTTTTTCTAAAGTTAGAGGTTGCAAGAGAAATTAGTCGAAGCGTATATCTTACGATAGCATTGTTGGTATCAATACTAATGGAATAGATGCATATTGACAAGTATAACGATGATGTTGAGTTATGGGTTGTTGAAATATGACTTGCAATATGCATAAATATTTGCGAGTGATTATGAGTGCGCTATTCTTCAATTGCATGGTAAAATTTCTCACAAATTACTTAATGAGTTCCTAGTTGTGTAGCATTGCTACCTTATGCCACATTAAGATTTCGTTCATTTTAGAAGAATTGAGAGGAAATTACGCGTGAAATTTTGATAGTCTTCGAATTTGAACGTAACGATTTTGAGAAAAAAGCCTGATTTAGCTGAGGAGCAATGAAATATTAAAAAGAGTATTAGTAAGGCAATTTTTTGAAAAAAAACTTATTGCGCAATTGTTTCAAAAAAAACTTTTTATCGTTTCTGAAAATTTCCTACTAGAAGCTAAAAAATGTGAACACTTTTCCATTGCTGAAAATTCAAAATATTTTACCAAATTTTCACTCTTTTCTTAGCATTCTTCACCATTGATGAATATCGCGATGAATTTGAACGTTTTTTGAATGAAACATAGAGTTAAATTTTGCACTATTATTGAGAAGAAAATATACGCGCATTTTGTACGTCAAGGTTGAGTTTGAAAATGCGTACGCTTTTGTGATGGCGTTGTGATATTGCCAGTCGGTTGGATGCGAGTGCGATGTGTGCGTTTCAAATATCATCAGCATTGAACGAATTGCACAATTCGCATCATTCTTTACGACATTCGATCAGATCGAAAAGGTCATTCGTATGGCGCGTAAAAACATTAACAAATTGAAATAAATGAATTGGGTTCCGGCTTGAATGGATTGGGGACGTGAAGAAATGAGAGTTTGGGGGAGCGGTGGGGAGTTTTAAGGAACCCAATTGACATATTTCACTCTTTTACACTTTTTCAAGGCTAAGATCTCGAATTCATATTGGACGGATGTCGATAGTTGGTTCGTCATTATTTATAGTTTATTATGCGTCATAATTCAGTTGAAATTAACCGGCTAGAGTGGCTGAGCTGTCTAGACTGCAGTTGGGATGTTTCATCATTTATGGATTCATTCTGAAGTGAGGAGCAATGAAATGTATCCTTTAAAGCTGATCGGTGCTTCGTCTCACTATCTATTCATGTGCGCCAATTGTTAATCATTCGATGCGTTTTTTTCGTAACTTTTTAAATTTTTTTTCTGCATTTTTCTTATGTGAGAAGGTACAACATGTATGGTGCTCCCATATCCCATGTATTGTGCTTAGGTTCACTTTCTCATCTTAGCATTCATATCGTAAAACTCTTAATAGTAAATACTGTCACATCGATGTGCTCTGTTCTATTGATTATTGATTTGTTGCAGATGTATGCGGCCTATTCGTATGAAAAGATACGAGACGATGAATTGACATTTGAGAAAGGCGAATGCTTGAAGGTACTCGAGAGGGATGGTGATGAACGGGCATGGTGGCTATGCGAGCGATTTGCAGCCAATGATCAACCTTCACAAAGGGGTCTTGTTCCTAGAAATTATCTTGCATTATATCCTTCACTCTTGAATCGTCCTAACGATTTCATAGCATTTGAGCTACCAATGCGATGCGTTATTTCACGCGACGAGGCTAATGCAAATACTCGTTTCGATGATAAGAATGATAATAATAATATGCTCAAAGTTGATATTCTCGAAAAGGTGCTTATTGATGAACAACCTCCCGCAGTGTCTGTTCCTTGAGCTAGGGAATGTCAAAAAAAGATGATTTTTGATCGAGCAAACATTTTTTAGTGACGATGCTTCTATAAAGATGACCAAAATTTCACACTTGAGTTGTTCTCGCAACTGAAGATCTAGACGACGCAATCATAGAATAGCGTGTCGGCGATTTAGAATTATCGCATAATTCGCCGAAATTTTGCATTGAGGTATGTTTGCATAACTAAGCATAGCCATTTAAAGGATATGCAGGAAGGTGATGGATGTTGAAAAAATTTTCTCACAAACTTCAGCAGAGCAAAAGGGGCAAAACAAACTCTGTGTCGGCGATTGTGCAATCTACTTTGATTCGGTTTTAGTTTCTGAATTATCACCTGAAATGGAAAAGCTTGGCATCCGGAGAATTCTGTTCGCATCGACGGCCAGAACTAATGCTCAATATTTGGAAATTAGTGTTTTACAGTCGGCACTTTTCAAAAGATATTCCCAGGGAATGGCTGATAGCATTGAAAGAATACTAGACACACTACACACTACTGGAAATTAATGCCGTTTGCTGTTCTAAAATACGGCACATTGTGGCGGTTTTTCATGCACTACCCTATTCGATGTGGGATATTGGGAGTTTGTAATGCTATATGAGAATAGCAATATCTGAGGTTTTGTACATATTTGTAGCGGAGAGTTAAACAATGTCTAATAAAGTTGTAAAGAGGTACCTATATATTTTTATTGCCTCTACTAAATACGAATACTGTAATGAAACACTCCTCATTCACTTATATTTTATACGTACGAATCACATTTCGCTTTGTAATAATGGCCTTATTTGTCCTTGTGTAATTTAATTGTAATTTCGTGCTAATAATTGCAATTTGCTGCTCGTTGCATTTTATGATCAGCGATCATATTCGTTCATTGAATATTTTATTGCTTCAATCATCGAATGACCTTTTCTTCAACAATCTTTTTTGAAGATATGTTAGTAAGCTCACGTAAGTGATATGATAGGTTAGTTTGAACTTTTAAATTGTCAATTTTTAATGGAGTTTAAAACGGTCTGTTAAAAATCTCTTTCATTATAGTTAATAAAAAGAATCATTTTCAAATACTGCACTTATATATCCCTCCCTGAATAATGTATATTCCACTCTACAGTACCATAGCCATTTCAGATGATTGAAAATGTTACTGTAAATATTTTATGGGAATAATGATGAAAATTTTCGCTTGTAATTTGCGCCATATTCATACTAACTGATATGTAATAATTATTTCAATGATTTGTTTGAATTTGTTTCACTAATTACTCCTCGGTGCGGTGTAATTCTCTTATTTTTCCTTCCGCTGTTTATTTATGCTGTAAATATATAACACGTTGACATTGTTATTGCGCAGTTTTAATGTTTATGATGAAGAAAATGAAACTTGAAGCTTGATAGTATGCCGGAAGAGGAAGTAATATATCTAGAAGAGATATTCATCGAGAGTCGGAGTCGTTCACTTTTCGTTTGTGGCCAATAAGCCTAGTGAATATCACTTCCACATTCAGTTAGCGCTTTTATCAGGTGTACTACGACTTCAAGATCGATAGAGATCATTCCTGAACACAAATCTTCCACACGAATTTTATTCAAGCCCCCTTGTAGTTTTAAGATATAGTTGTGTGCTCAGCATGCATAATACCTATTTCGAAGCATTCTGTCTGTATATGTCGTTTGCATGTTCAATTGTTGTGCCTTTATTATTTGCATACATCCTAATTGTTTTCATTTCAATTCATAGCGTTCAGTTTTGTACTTTTGTACTTCTGAGGTTATGCAAATATGTACATACTAAAGCTCTTATTGCTTTGCAGTAAGCAAATATTCTACTTCTTGAAAGAGAAATATCACTGTCTAATATTTCCGCATTTAATAATCAGCAGCGAGATAGTAATCGAAATTTTTTTTTGCAAAAATTTCCTCCACAAATTTTACTTATAAATTCTAGGTGGAATACTGCATAATGTATAACAACATTAACGCTGAAATTGTTTGAAATGATGCATTTCATTTGATATTATTGCAAATGTTGCAAATGTGTTATGCAAATATTGCAAACGTACTAATAAAATTGCCAATAAGAGCTGTAGGTGGCATTTGCTTGCATAATTCCGTTTTTTTTATTTTCGAAATTATTTTAAAGTTTATATTGTATTGGAAACTGTACTGCTCAGAATGAATAATATTTATTTGTATAGAACAAATGGCTGCGTAACGATAATCATGTGACTACTAGAGCAAGTGTTGTATTATGTGTGTGTATGTGGGTGTGTGTGCGTATATGTGCTAATGGGGGAGTAGCTAAATTTGATTTGTGATCCGACGTGAAGAGCACAGCCAACATGTTAAGCTTGACGACCTAGCTAACATGTGAAGCTCGACGGCTAACTAGACCGATGACCATCTTGTGAGGAGTCGATCTATCCCTACGGGCCTCTCTTTCATTCTCATTGTCACTAACGTTTTGTTTAACTTGCTGCATATGTAATTCACTAAAGTCCGACAAACCTGGCAGCTAGCCAAATTCGTTTCCAATTGTTCATTTAGGAAACTGAAATTGCTATCGCTCCTGTTGCCCCTTGTTTCGTTCTTTCCGTACTTCTAGCCTACTTTTTTGAGGTAATAGTTGAGGTTTGATACGAATGAGTCAGGAAGGCAGGTTTCCTGAATAGAGGAATGGCGAGTGCCTTGAACCTTCACATACTTCGGAAATATTTCTGTTCTTGTATTTATCTGGAACTGTGAAAGGAGATAAATCCCCTCAAAATTGGAATGTGGTACCCTTCCTTTTCAGGTTTTTTCCCCGGAAGGTTTGTTCTGATTTGCTAGTTCAAACGTTTCTCCACCGTACTAACGAGCTTTTCGATCTTTGCCACTGGTGCGCCGAACGTATAATACTAGCCTACTATTCCATTGTGACCTACAGTATGGTTTAAAATCTAGCACTGTGAATGGCGTATGCGTTTTCGGGTCGGCATTCTCTTGTTGTTGTGTCCATTACAGCCGCTTGTAATTTATGTATGTTTTTTTTTTATTGTGCGTCGTGCTTTCCATTCGTTCCTGTCCGCATATGAAAGCGGTATCCTTCTCTACGGCATAGTTGCGGATTTATTTTGTCGATGATGGATTCCGTTTCGTTGTCTCCTCCGGCATCTTTTGCCATCGTTGTTGCTTCATTCATTTAGGATGCCGCGATAGCCTAGCAGACCCAACCAAACGTTAACTAATCTGAAGGCAGAGAAGAGGGAGAGTCTGCTATATATAGAAATAATCGTTCTTCATCATTGCGACGTTATTTGCATTGCAAATTGCAAGTAATATATAACAGTCGACTCCAGCCTCTAAAAAAATTTTCACTCCTTAATGAGAAACAACAATCGAAGACATCCCGAAAGATCGCATCAAAATTTTGCGTGAACGGCGTCTGGGTACGGATATTCAATTCAATTCCCCCATGGGAACAGTCTATCATCGTTGGGATGCGTATTTTTCAGACAAGTGAAGCGATTTGCATGAGTTTCAGCAACGTGCTTTATACACAAATAAGATTTGGCGACGTCATTTATGGCCCTCGAGGGATGCTATCGAGTTTTAATGCGTCAACTGTTGAGCACTGCTGTCAATTGCAGTGGAATTGCTTGCACAGTACTCAGTTGGTCGGTGGTTTGTATTCCTTGATCTGAAATCCAGGATCATCCTTCTAAAGACGGAATTGCAAATATCGTTTCGATTTCCTACCTATGATATATACGGAGAATTTCAAGTAAGATTTTTTTTGAAGCTGAATGAGATTTCATTATTTTATTTTTTCAATTTATTTTTTCTCCTCAGAAACCAGATATTTTTCGAAGGGCTTTCATCCACATTCCTGTTGAAGCACAAAGTTCGTTTTGCTTTTTCCTGCGTTGTTTAAGTGGGCGAAATTTTATGCTCTTTTAGTTCCTTATATCGTCTTCGATATGGCTTCAAGTCATTGGTTTCTCTTTCATAAGAAACACACTGATTTTATCAATGACATTAATCGGCGGTGATGATGGTTGATGACAAAACAGTATTGCAACATATCATTGCTTTTACGTGATATCGATGGGCTTTGTTTGGGATATTCTCATCCTTTATTTGACAAAGCGATTCATGTGAAACCTGAAATATAATCATCACATTAATATACTTATCAGTCCTTTTTAATAAGGACGAAATGTTAGCTCACTTCAGCGAACTTTCGCTCGTGATTCTCGAAAAATGACTTTTCCTCAGATGCACTATTCACGTATGTTGCTAGAAGTTTGGAAGTAAATACTTAGTGCATCAATACAAGTTACGCTCAATGCGGCTCTATATAAACTTAGGAGTTTATAAGCATGAGGGTTTTACTCGAGGTTTTCCTGTTGAACGATTGGATTGTAAAATAAGGCAACTATTCTGTGATTATCAGTACGCTTAGATCAAAAGTATACCATAAGAACTTGAAGTGTGCGTCGCAATTTCGGCCATGCAGACTTGGAGTTTTCTGGATTTTTTTGTGGACTTTGGTAATGTTGCTTCATCGTTTCTTCATCGTTTCATATCAAGTTGTTGTGCACGATTTTTGATGGAAATGAATTGAATTGAATTGAATTTGCTCAATTGCCTCGATTGACCGATGCATTCACGCCTCAAACAAACAAAAACTGCAAGCAGATGATCACATATGGTCAAAACAAATGCGGATACCCTTGAGCATTTCATTACGATCGACCGATATTACCCACCAATAGGTATTGACCTATGAACGTAATGCAAAACAGCATCACAACATAGCGACCCAACACAATCGCACACTCATATTCTGAGCATCAGACGACTGAGATGTTCGCTGCGTTGCTTGCGTTGCTTCTTGAATCTCTGTTTGCCAACATTATTTTTGCTTCGTTCTTGAACGCAATAATTGCATTTCGATTCATAGTAGAAAATAAGTCATTGAGATAGGCTTTCGTTTACTTCGCTTTCATTTTCGTCATTGTGTCTGTTCTATGAGGTGAGCCTACCATACTCGATTTATGCTTGCATCTGAAATTTTTCAAGTGGTCAGGTTCGTTAACATATTTATTTTTTCTTGTAGTGCAGTCGATAATTCTTTCATAAAACTAGCTTATCCTTATGGCACCGTAGTTGTTATATTTGCAAAACATTGAAGACAACTTTTTTGAAAACAATTGTCACTTTGACAATCAAATGAGCTCTTTTCTGCGTTATTTTTGTTAGTATTGCTTTGAGATCATATGCTGTTTCCGCAAAGTCTTTTCAAAAATGAGCAGCACCATATCTTAATTCCTTGTCATATTTTAAAATGCTACTTTTCATGTGAAATATCGAATAATAATTTAGTAGATGTGTCACCTGCTAGTTGCTGTCGAGTGATCACTAACAACTGACCACTGTTTTGGACGAGTTTACCACTGGTCATTTAACGAAGGTTATTATGGTGCTCATGCTATCGCTCATTCTCGATTGCACCGCTTTTAACTCGCCTCCTATACTGCTTACAATATCCTAGTTGATTATAGCATTTTCCCATTCGTTTTCGGTGTTTCCAATTCTGAAACACAGATTATAAATAGCAATGGTATCAGTGTTCCACATTTTCGCAATCTATGGTTAGGAAATAGCAGTATTTCTTTGAGTTGCTATTCTTTTTTTCCAGGAGATGTGTCCAAATAAAGTGAGAGCGTAAGACATCGGATCAAGTCAGTGGCCGAGTTTCTTTAAAGTAGATGATGAAGATAGTTTTTGTTACATGTAAATGCAAAATATAGCCCAACTTCTGATTGGCAATTGCATCGCATTATATGCGCCTTATATTGCCACTATTGCATCTTATAATCCATCTATTGCATTGCATCATATAACCATTGCATTGCATTGAATCATATAATTATTGCAAAGGAATCTGACGTGCTCGAAAGTTTAGATGTATCATTACCATATTTTTGCACCAGTTTCATGTCCTACTTTCTCTGTTATGATTGTAACTTTCGCCGTTTACCAGCGTTATGAAAATTTGCATACCTGTAAAATGCCGTTGAAAGATATGTTTTCTAGGTGTAGTTTGATGCTTTGTAGTTGAATAAATTCATTGGTAGTGCAATCGGTGCCAGCGGATTTAGCTTATTTATTTTTATTTTTATTTTTATTTTTTTTTTTGAAAAACCTCTTCTGATGCAATCTTAGTGTGCAATATACCAAGCTTATCCGTTAGCGAGCGTCTACCACAGTTGTGTTGTAGCAGTCTGTTTGTTCTTTTCACCTCTTTGAGGTTAATTGGTGATGAGTTCATTTGCCGATAAAGTTGACTTCCAATTTCGGCATAGAAAAACGAGGAGATTTGCAGAGGAACAAAAAGCATTGGAGAAGAAAGATGTGATATAATCATGACAGTTTTTTTGAAGTATTAGCATATATGGCGTTGCTGTTTAAAAGATATTCAAGCGAGGATCTGAATAAACTCTAACCATATTGGAGTGAATAGGCTAAAGGATTGCAATTCTAAATGAAAACACAAAGGAGCATTAATAGAAATCGCTGTTGCTCGATCGTTATTTTTTTCTTCTTAATTCAATTATGCAATGATGCCAGTATAAAATACTAGTGAGGGTTTTTATTATTTGAATGAACAAATGGATTTAAGAAGGGAATTGGCTAGCGATACTCCTATGGGATTGGACGCTCTTAAAGCGTGAAACGTACATCATACTGAGATTAATCACACTCAATGCAACGCATGCTTCCCTTCTATTATACGCACACATGCACACACACATACACACTCAACTCTGTCACTTCCGTTGGCGTCGTTTGTGGTGGAATATTCTTTTTCGACGAAATTCAAGAATTAGTGGACTTTTGGTTGTTTTAATCTGCCACTGTTACGAACGATATAAAACTATTCATTTTGGCCCCTTCCATTTCTATCTTTCAAGTCTGCATTTGAGGTTTTCATGACAGTTGAACGAATAACGATATAAGTGTCGTATTTATTTGTTAGCTGTCTCTTTCAGGATACTTTTTGTTTGATGGTCTTCTCTTTGCATAGTGATTTCAGGAAAGAATTTCGTCGCATTGCTTAGATTTATTTTTCATAGAGTGGTTGAAAGCATCGTAAACTACGAAGTATTTAATATAGTTATCCGCTGCAATGAATACCTGAAGTCTTGTCATTGATGCTTGTCATTGATGAAATCTCTAATGTCATTTCTAGATGCTTTATTCATAACAGATAAGTGCTTTCATCATTCATTCCTAGTAAAAATATATATAAGGAAATTGCAATCAGTTTAGTTAAAGTATGGGATTGAATAAACTGATAAATGACCTCATAAAATTTTTTCTATTTTATTTTTCTCATCAAATGATTTGGTATAAATTGGTGAATATGTTGCAGAGCGCCTACTAGAAATTATGTATTTTAGTAGACGCTGTATTTAAAAAACAATTAAATTCCTATTACTTCAGCAAGACAAATAGAAAGATATAAAATTGATGATGAATATGGTGCCGCCTTAATGCTGCCACCTTCATTTATGTGCGATTATTAAACCGAGACATTCTTCATTGGCCATCTGCTTCTTATCAATCATTGTGTATTAATGAATCAATTATTTTTTTTAATTTAGTAAAGTAGTCTAACTCAATAATTAGTTGTGGTTGTTGTGGACAGACACTCTTATGGACGACACGTATGCTAGCCATTCGTTCGTATATACATACATCCAACCGTCTGCCAACTTTTTTGCAAAATATTTTAGCACTCAAGCGTTCAGCTTTTCCTTATCAACAGAATTTGCATATCTGATAGGATTTCATTCATCAATTATCGCAACTTATTAGCGCGAACAATAAATCGATTTGTACGATTCATTAGGATCTCAACCGAGCGATATCTCCTATATTCCTCGTCATTCCTGGTGGACCCTCTAGATTAGATAAATTTCTTTGTTCATTTTAAGATAGCTTTTCGCATTTAACCTTATTGCCATTCGTTTTGCTGTATTTGATTGACATGTGAGCTAGTTGAATTGACATGAGCAGTCGAGATTAGCGTTCAGTTCAGTCACAATAATCATTTCAATGCGGAAGATTCTGCGGATCTCCTCAAGAGGCACTATTTGCATGGCAAAATTTGGAACATTTTCAACTTTTGGGTCTTTCTATAGGCCGTTTGCCATTAAAAGTGTTTCTGAACAGATGGCTGGTAGGAAGTTGTCATTTGTGACGACAATTCTGCAATGATGCACATTGCATACCCATGCCGACATGAACATTATATATTTGTTTTTATGTGGCTCTTGCAAAACTTGTGAATTAATAATTGATCTCTGTGTTTAAACATTTGCCCTTCGGTGGAGGGGAGAAGGTGAAGATGGTGGAGAGGTTCAGATAGATTCGATGGGCGCAAATACTAAGAGCGATTAATTTATAAAGAGTTTGATCCGGTTATGCATTTACTTGCCTTACCAACGCTTTATCACCATTTGCTTTCTGCGCATTTTGTTGGAGACCAAATGAGGTCGTAATATGAAGTCTTATACAAATTCAGTGATTAGTCGTCCACTTTAATTAGCATATTTAGTTCGTAGACCAAGTAGCAAACATGATATTCAAACATCTTTGAATACAGTGCTCGAAACCTTTATAATAATAGCCATTTTTTAAAATGATATCATCTAGTTTTAATATTTTCTTTTCTCTTCATATTACAGCATTTTGCATTGCAAACGAAATGGAATTCTAATTTTATAAGTTTTTCTAAATACGTTAACTTTCCGTTTTTATTGGTGGTGACTTCTTACTGCTTCTGAAATATCATCGATAAATATGCATCTCTCTTAATTTGCGTTAAGCCATATAATGACGATTCGTTTGTTGACTCCTTTTTTTTATTCGACGACCAGCACTGAAAATTCCCATGGGAAATCTTCGGTGCGGGCGATGAGTACTCCGATTAATGACAATGAAAATCTTGGGCAATTATAGTGAATTTTAAAATGATTAAGTAGAGAAGCATGATGACAACAATCCTTTTATGAACTCAGGGTGTCGGTCCATATTTTTGGTACGTAAGTCTAATATCAGGGCGCTGCTACTCAAGAATTGGAGCGCTATCACTCTATAGTTAGAATGTTGCACTTTAATGTTGCACGCTAGAGTGGTGCTGAAGTACATATGAAATACGTGGAGCAGCATTTTTGTTAGAATTATTTTGCAGAGGTAATTCCGCATAGCTAGAGGCGAAAGTGAAGAGCTGCGAGGAAAAGATTGCTGCAACCTTTTGGAGTTTAAACTACGAGTTTAATAAACCCAAAAAGGCAAAAGCGACCACCGTTATCCACTCATTTCCGGCATCAAAACGACGCTACCCATGTCAAAGCAATCTGCCACATAATCTCCCACGTGAAGCAACACTGAAAAAATAAGCTTTTCCTCGTCTTATGTGAAGTTTAGAAAAAAACTGGATCAAACTTCGTTCATCTGGGCTTGAGATATGACATGAGAGGGCTGGTGGTCGCGCACAATAACGCACGCGCGGCTTCGCCAAGAACAGTAGAAGAAATCCTCCGATTAGCGACACCTTTCCCCAGGTCACGCCAAGAAAAGTAGAAGAAAAAAGCAGAAGTACAAGGAGGCTGTGCCCCCTCCAAATCACACACATACATACCACACACCGCACATGCACCACAGACACACTACACACACGCACAGACACACCACATACCACACATACACCGCCCCTTTGATAAAACTCTGGTGCGTTCGATGCGCGGAGAGATGACAGGCGAAAAAACAAAAACGAAACAATTCATCTGCTCACGTGCAATGTCGACATCAATATGAACTGAGAGACACAAAAAACCACTTTCACAATCGGTGTCGTGAACAAACGAGGTTGACGGTCGTATGTAGACGACAGAAAACAGAATTGAAAGATAGACGATTTATTAGAAAGGAGATTAACGGAGTTAAGGTCACGATGCACGTGGAGTAAAACTAACAAGCTGCACAGGCCTGTCACAAAACTGGCGATGTCAAACAATAAACGAAACAAGGACAATCAGAAGCACCAACTTTGATGGTGGGCAGGTTGGGCCACTTGAGCGATATTGTACAGGCTAAGAGCGGGATACAACTTCAGAATGTGGCACCTTTTGCCAACTGTGGCAGGGCCCAATACAATGAAGCGCAACACAAACCACACGGAACACGAGGTGTCGGGCGACTGCTTTCGTGCCAACACCAGGTTATAAGGTTATCAATGTACCTTAGCCTAACTCGTGCGGTTGACTGTTGTTCACCGATATTTGTTTTCCCGCGTTGTCGATGATTTTCTCTTTCTGCTTGCCGACCTCTCTGCCGGCCTCGCAGCTATGGAGAACTTTACACTGGATCAATTACAACTGGTCACATAAAGAAACTGGCCTGGTTTGACAAGGGCTCGTCCACTTGCGCCCTTCCCTTTTTTCAGCCAAATCTTTATCAACCTCCTGGTTGGCTCGTCCCAAGTTTGCTTACACGGTTCGGGGGATACCTCTCTGCTCTGCGATCGCCCGACACCTCAAACTTTGGTAATTAAACCTTTGACTTACTTTAAGAACAAAGCAAAAACACGACATAATCGAAAGACAGTTATACAATCATCATAAAACTTTACCTGAGCCCAATGAGGTGATTTTTGGTGATCAACTAATAAAGGAGGTACGAACAAATGGCAAGAAGAATGCAAAACGTCAAAGCTATTGACGAGATCGCAAAACTTCGAGGCTACCAACAAGCAACAATGAGAATCGAGTTGAAATTCAAGAAAAAAACAACAAACGAAAAAGTGATGACGAGTAACGCAAACCCTCTACGCTTACACAAGACCGCAACGCCGCTTGAGTAAGACAATATAGTCGCTACAGCCGGAGGTCAACCTAGATTGTTCTGTGAGTCACCGCGTTGAGATACAGTTTGATTTATTGCCTGCAGCAGCTAAGCAACTCATTCGCTTATCTTCGCGACAATCGGCAAACGTTAATGCGAAGACCTCCAGCTCAATACACAAAAGTCCTACTGTATATGGTACGCGTGAAACAAAGTATTGCCAGATCGGACTTCATCACAATATACTACGACGAACCTACCCCAAGAAGGAGACACACAAAGAACACGTACAGCAAATAGAAAGAAGGGAGGATACGAAACTATGAGGAATATGGGTGGAACTGAGGATACGAACCTCTACTGGCCTATCTGGATTTTCTTTCAGTACTTGTGCTAGGGTCAGGGCTGCTGCGCCACCTCATGCACCCCGCAATGGTGGATGCCGTCCCTCTTGACCGCCTATTTCGGTTCACATAGAGTTGTTGCCATAGAGATCGCACGTCTGTACAACTCCCTGTAGGCTCCGACACACAGGGGGCTTTGCCCCCCCCCCTCTCTTCCCCCCCCCCCCAAATGACCATTTTTCTTAATTGTGGAGTCACATAGGAAGTTGGATGTCTCCTAATTTACTTATAAGTCGTTCAAGTTAGAAGAATTTATCGATTTAAGTGCTACTCATTGCTCATAATTGCAGGCGTGATATTCACCTATGAGAGCAACAATAAACTCTCGAAAGAGTGTCTAGAAATGATGTTCGTTGGTTGCTGTTGACTTCTAAAGAAAATATTCGTTTTTGTCAAAAAAATTCACGAGTGTTAGTTGAAGAGGATCATGCTCGACTGTACGGCGAAGTGGTAACATTTTGCTGCCTAAGCTTAACAGGGTGAGCCTAATCATCTGATCGTATGTGGCCTAGTGTTGTCATAGAGAAGCAAAACCTTTTTGGCTGCGGATGCAATTCTACGAATTTCTTAGCGAGGTGCTGCGTTTGTTGACGATAGGGAGCAGATTACTTGCGACCCATATGCATAAATGAATTCCTCATGATTTTCATAATTTTCTATGAAAAAAAAGCCTCAAGAATGCAGTAGGCAGATAATACTACGTTAAGTGCTAAAAAAAACTTCAACGGAAGACCATGTAGTAATAAAAAAAGGAGAAAGAAAAATAACGAAAAAAAAGAGAAAAAAAAGTGCAAAACCACTTCATTACACATTCATCTGAAAGAGCACACACAGTTTTTGAATTATTAGTTTATCGAGAGTTAATTGATTCTGTGATAAGAGAACCGTTGGCCACAATCAAATAATATGCATTTAAAATTCAGCCCTTAAATTCCTTTAAAAAATTTATGAGTTTTAAGTGAGAAACAACATAGCTGATGAATGAGGCAGATAGAGGTGATGTAATATCATCACCTCATCCGAACTCTTTACCCACTTATTTATTGCTGCTTGGTGCTTCTTTGAATATTTGAACAAGTTGGCATTGATAGTGATACATCAGCAACTAATAGCCATTATTATGCATCAAAAATAACTGTTATTCGAATCTAAACCAAATTACATTCGAATCTGTCGTGAAATAATACAAGTAATTAATATACTTACGAGTAGTGCGGTTATATATTGTGCGCTGAATTTAGATAATTCTGAAATTTTATAAGAATAACGAATAAAGTTTTTAATAAGTCCTTTAAGCTTGCTGCCTGTCAATGTTTATGGCAGAATTTTTGAATTTTTCTAATCTTTTTTTTCTTCAATATAGCATGATTTTTGATTAGAACGTCGTATAGAGATCATATCACTATAGGCCGTCGTAAAGTTTGATTACCCCACTGGAAATGGGAAACACGTTAAGATTCGATAAACACTTTGAATATTTCCGAAAATGTATTATTTTTTATGAGCAAAGCGTAGCGTTAATCAGTTTGGTTATTCTCGAGATCGTTGAACGTTATCGCTTTTGTGTTCACTTTTAAAAGCGTTTATTGCTCATAAGTTGGTCTAGTTTTCATATCACTACAGTTGTTGTGAAGAAATCTATTCTCAGATATTAGAACTTTTATTTGTGAATTGTGAAAATAAAGAGAAAAAATTTCCCATAAAATTGATTCATTTGAAAGCTGTGAAGACTGTGCAAGAAATAATAAAAGGCTACAATAATTTAATCGTTTTTGTTGATTTAGTGACATGATTTTCAGTTATCGCTTTTTATTTTTTAATAATGCTTTATATTTCTATATAATTTATAAGAACGTTTTGAAATATTTTTTGAAATTCTGGCCAATTTTTTCTATGTTTAGCCATTATTATTGAGGATATAGGATGATGTAACACCGAATCGTGTGTCTTTTTTTTTGCGATCCTCGAAATTGAGGAGTAATCTTAAGGAAATGAACTTTTTTTGTTCAACCTCGATGCGTATAGTTTAGTAAAATCACTTGTCATCTAATGGATTGATGAGCAGATGATAGAAAATCATACCAACTTCCTTCTTGCATTTATTCCTTTTATTCTATTATTCTATTCCATAGAGTATTCTCACCTAGCTTTTAAACTCTATTCCTATCCCATTTACAATGTGTTTTTTAATACAGCCTACCGGTTAGAGCTATTTGGAATTTTCATCACCGTCAATCTAAACTCTGTTGATATGAACTTGCGAGAAAGTTGCCGATAAGGAAATGTGAAGTTTTTTTAGACGGAAAAACTAGCATAAAGCCTTTTAGGATATGCAAATTGTTAATAACAAATAATTGGAATGAAGGGAATATTATCCAAGCATAACCGTCTTTAAAGAAACTCCTTAACGGCTTAATCAGATTTCTAAACAAAGTACTTTCCGTTATAATGATTATCTGATGCTAGAAAACTTATGATGATAGGACGAATTTGAATTGACAAGAAAAATGTTATTCTTCTAAAAAAATTCCTCAATGTTAGCACACAGATCTGTTAGATTGCATATGTTTTTGAACTTTCCAGTATCACTGTTATGCATTTTTGGCATTTACATATTCATTGCTGTTATGAAAGTTTATATAAATCGAAGTGTTTATTTTAAAGAATGCCCTTTTAATTCAATACTGCATTTTGATCATTCAATAATGCGAATCACTACGAAATTTTATGTATTTATCGATTTGGTTCATTGATATGGGCAGATATGTTGAGTTAAACACCGAGATGGATGTTGGATGGATGTGTGTAGTTTTCATTTACTCTCAGCACCGAGAAGCATACTTCCCTTAGGCGTTTTGATTAATTTCTATTTGTGAGTATTGAGGCGAATCAGTGCAGCTTCTGCTTCTAAAGGCTGTCGTTGCTGTTGCAGCGGTCACCGCCGATATTCGTCGACGTGTCTTATCGTTAATTGTGGTGCCGCTCATTCGGTCGCCACTTCTCCATTATAAAACGTTCGCTTAATTTGATTTTCCACACTTCTAAGCGCTTTTAGCGGCAGTCGCATGAAGCGCACTAGTTCGCCGACTTTTGTTGCCTAAATTTTGCGCTCATGAAACGATCTACTGCATATTTTCGATTGTTCTTTTGTTTGTTTTGAAAATTCTGAAAACTTTTTCAGGGTAAAAAATTACTGGTTTACTGCCTAATGCTATGGCAAAACCTCGGTTTAATTAGCATATTGTCAAAAAAGCGCAAAGGAGTATAGTAAGAAAAAGAACGTTTTTTCCACAATTTCACTCATATTTTTCAGCCTCCTGCTTCATTATCGAATTGTTAAGTGTAAGAAATTCTCTATCAAAAATGTGTATATGTGTGGAACAAACGGCCATGAGTGATGCAGTGATATTCATTTCTCTATTTTTTTGTTGTTGGATCGTTGTTTATACCCTTCTGCAAAATTATGTTGCAGCGACGTCGTGTTTGTCTGTTTGTATTTGTGTACCTTGTTGTCTGTCAAGTAGTCTTGACTTGGCAGCAATCAGTGCTGAGCTTATCTAGTTGAACGAGCATGATCTACAGATCTTCGTCACATTTCACAATGATCTATCAAATTCGAAGGTATTTACGAAGCTACAAAGATATAGACGTTGAGGAATACCGCAAACATTTAAAACTATAGACACTGATTTTCCAAAAGAGAGCTATAGACATGCAAAAGTGCAAAAAAGTTTTCATGCACTTTTTTTTGCTTCTAAAATCATCGTTTTATACCAATAGGGTCTCGGCTTTACACCTGTTCGAATAAAGAAAAACTAATTTTTTTTTTGTGGAAAAGATTTTTTCGAATGATAGGTACAGCTTTAATATTTTGCACATTTTACTTTTTTGTTTCGTTTCCTTGAAACTAGGTAGCATTTGATGACGGGATGCAGACAGCATACATCGTTCTGGATCTTCTTCTTCAGAAAAGAAGAAAAGAGAAAGCTGCTCTGGAAAGCTCCTCCACTTATCGTTCTAGATATATTTTTGTTTCTAATTTTATAGTTTGACATTTTTGCAAATTTCATTATTCCTGTTTTATTCTATCTACGCAAATTTCATTTTGACATTGCTTATTGAAGCCTATATTTTTAAACACTCTAATTGAAAAATCTTCCCAGAATGTGTAATTTTCTTCACTAAAAATTCACGTTTCTTGACAAAGTTTCAAATTAACGAATAATATTTCACATTTGCTTATGAAAATTTTACAATTTTTAGCGTTCAAAACGGCAGTGTTGTCTCGGGAATCCCTTTTCTTTCGAATCGTCCAGGTCAATAATCTCCTTCCTGTTTAAAGGTTCTTGATGCGCCAGCTATTTTAGCGCATTTATGAAAATGCATTTTTGGTTATCGGCCAACGCTGATGGAAATTATGCTCTAAAAGCTTTCAAAGAGTCGACGTAAATATCGCAAATAGGTTATAAGGCATTAAGCGATAAATATGTCAATGCATAAAAATGCTTTCAATAGAAAGTTGCTTCAAATTTATTTCTTTTTTTTTTCTTTATGATTATAAATCATGTGAAGTCTTGTTCATCATATGTACGCATCTTTTGCGTCGGAATCAACATGAATGTAGTGGTTGCTTTAAATTGTTTCTTCTTTCAGCCCTCTCCTAACTTCCCTTCTCCTCCCAATTCCTCTGCCTTTTCTCTCCTCTTTCCTTCCTCTGCCCACTCCTTTGTCCCTCATCTTCTTTGCCTTTTCTTCTATTCCTTCACTCTTCTCTCATTGGCTATGCTATCCGTGAATTCCCCGAATTTCAAATGCATCTTGACCTAGTCGGTTGCCAAATCTGCCGGTCGATACTTTCTAGCAACGATTGATTGATAGGAAGTTAGGTTAGGAAAGAAAATGAGTGAATTTGAGGGCACAAGTTACATAGGATTTGTGGAGCCTTCACGACTATATTGGAGCAATAATATTATACACCGAATATTAATTACATTTTCGTGAATTTTTCTGAATTTCAATGCTACTAGCATAAGCAATGTGAGTATGTCTCATTTATACTATTTATAACGCTCTAATAAGATATTTCTTAAATGACTGGCAATAATAGCGATTGTTGCAGTAATTAATTTTTAGGCCATACTAAGCTGCGCTTACAAAAGAGCCCATTTATTTTGTTTTCTCTGGAATTCAACTTTTTCTGTTTTCGAGCTGAAAAAAATTTCATTGCATTGAGATAGATTGAATATTTTCGAAAACATTCAACTTCAAAGAAAAATTTCTCAGAAATTTTCAAATTTATTCAATTAATTCCATCCCATTGTCTTTTGATTTTGACCATTATACCCTCATAATAACGAAATATTCCTTTCGATAAAAAATTATGCACAATTAACTCACCGTCTTCTTTAATCTTCTTTAATTATTACTGCAAAAATTAACATATAATCCAAGAGTAAAAATATTTGAAGTATAAATTGTTTGATTATGACTTATTTTAATTAAATTCTTTAGAAATTACCTACAGGGAATAATTATGAATTTAATATTTAAGTAGGGTTTATTTTTTATTCGAAGTTTTTTTTTCCATTCTCATCGCATTCTATGGAACTTCCAGTTAATTTTGTTTATTTGACAGATAGCTCAGTCAGTTCATTTCCTCGATGAGACGTCGTCTTTTGCGCACATCACACTGATTGCTATACTGAACGGAAACTTTGCTGATTGAATAGTGGAAGACATCTCATCTGAAGGGATTTTCGTGCTTCTTACCATTCCCATCGCTATACTTCTTACCTCATCCTACCTTAATCCTTATGTTTAAGCTCATCCATCGATAATCACTTGCGCGTTTTCCTTTTACAGAAAAATTTTTTTTAATTTGTAAATTCGTTTACTTCAATACATGTTGTTATATTCATTTTCGATTTTTTTTATTGCAAATGATTTGTTCTGCTGCTTGCATTGCTATCTAAATATAAATCACTTCATTTTGTGCATAATTAATGCACAAAAAGTCCAATTATTTGTAGGTGTGCATATTGTAATAGTGATAGTAAATGGCAGAAATTTCTTTCGGTTGATAACTTATCGAAGGCATCGGTTCGCAACCGAAATTCGATTGTAACCGAGCGCATTAAAAGAATGTCGGTCGATCGTCAACCAAATGCAACCAGCAAAGACGAAATTACGGTTCTGATCGAGTGAGTTTGGAAAATTTCACTCGACTACCATCTAAAGAGGTTCATTGAAAAATGAATTTCCGTTGCAATCAAAAAAAAAGGAAAAGAGCAAAGACCGAATTTTCTTCAATAAAATTCTGCCGAAATTTCGGTTGATGACCGGAGTAGGATCATTCAATGACCATTACTTCCATTTCCATAACTATCATTTGATGGCCATCACTCTGCCATATTCATATTGGGTTTGCGCAGAATTAGAAGTGAACAGGTGAACTTTTCCTGAATGCTAATCGCTGTCGTTCGATATATGATTGATGCAGAGAGTGATTTGCGGTTTCCCATACCAGTCATGGTCAACGCTAAATCATTTGATTCCTTAAAGCAATATTTATATGCAAACGATTGTTTCTACTAGCTAGCAATGTTATGAAGCCATCAAAGCATCATAAAATCTGCAGCCGAAGTAGTTTGTTTGCTGGACTAAAACCCCAGAGTTTGATTTTTCATTTTTGAAGTAACATCAACTTCTAATCTTAAACCGTAGTAATGTCTCTAAAAAAGTGCGGAGCTTTCGGCCATTTCGGCTGTACTAATTTTTATCGGCCTACAATCAGTTTAAGAAGCAAAATTCTTTAATATAAAGCTTTCTTAGTTATTGCAATGCTATATGCTTTTGTAATGATTTTTGATCGTAGAGTAGTTTGATTATGATGGTAGAGCAGCTCGAGTGTGTATGCGTACAGCAGTTTGACTATGATCGTAGAACAATGTGCATTATGAAATGCTCTTGTAAATGTCGCTTTGATACTATGAGTAGGGTATATAAAAACTGTTATTGTCGACTCTGATTCAGTGTATGTGAACGTTTTCAACTTACCTTCTTCTTCTTACATATTCGTTGCTTGCATTTCATATTTGTTCTTTTTTTTTTGCTGAATCTTTTAAATATTTAGAATAGTTGTCGTTATAAACGTTTTCAAGTCCCGTTCTTCTTACGGTAAATACAGCCAGCTTTCAAAAATAGCATTTCATCCATCAAACGATTTTTTTTTCAAATTACGATATTAAATGAAGATAGAAAGAGAGAGGGGCAGAGGGAGAAAAGGAAAAGAGGGGGNATGCTGAATAGATATAAATACAACGGTAGGCAGTAAAATAGGTAATGAAAGTAGCACTAAAAAGAGAAAATAAAGCTTTCACAAACGTTTGGTAGGTGTGACCAATCAAATAACACCTTGAAGAACGAATAGGATGTTTTTTAATTGTCATGAGGAAATATATACGTTGTGAAGAATATTCCCTCTATTGCTACGTCATTATGGTAGTAATGATGGCATCGTTAACAATTTATAACTCAAATATTCATTAACGCAAATATTTTTATTAATTTCGTGGCATCGTTAAGGAATCATAACATATAAATCCATTAATTTCATTGATGATTTTTTTTAAAAATGAACTTATCCATCGACACTCAACAGCTTATTAAATTCATAATCGTCTATGATGAATTTAGTCTATTAAACTTCACGCGCTTATTGCAGCTATAATGAAGTAATTTCCTCTAGATGGTTTTATCGATTCATCACTAATCTCTAAACCACTAGTGGTTCCTTTTTGAGAAATAAAATATTCTAGCTTTGGGTTAACATGTTTTCCGTTAGCACCCTTCAATATAAAAGATCGAGATTCCTTGAACGATGATTTTTCTGATGAACCGATTTCACTTCATATTTGTGTAATACTATTCTTTAAATGAAAATCTCTTGCAATTTTTCGCTTCATAAGTATAATGTTCTACCTGTCGAAATTGGTATATTCATTAATGGATAACATCAAGTTTCGCAGCCTAATTGTGATGTTCGCATCAAACAAATACGCATTGCAGTCTGCTCTATAATACTGTTACGGTCACTCAAGCAAATTGGCATCATAGTCGGCATAGTGCGTTCTATTTGTGTTTCATTTCACTCTAAGAGTTATTAAGCGTTTTGCTATGCGGTCTCCTAAACGTTCCATTTCAACATAGTATCTATTATTAAATACACTCTAGTGTTAGCATGTTTTTGCTGTCCAAGTGGAATGATTACTGGTCGTTAGTTTTAACTTTATATTCAGTGATTTACATAATGCCTGCTGCTGTGCTACAAGCTCTTTCCAATTTGGTGTATTTGAAGAGTCCTATTGCCATGACAGCAAACATCTTAAGCGAGTTTTTTTTTTTTTTGAATTTATGTGGACGATAAGTTGGGTGTGTTTCTACATTTTTTTTCACCGTTATGGATGAAATTATATCGAATGAATCTAATAGCGCAATAATTTTTGCATATAACACATTTTTTCCGCTTTTCCTTTTTTTTAACGAAACTGTATGAGTTTTTGAAAGTTTCAATAATTTAGAGAGTGTTATAGATAGCGTTAATAAAAGAGTATGGATAGGATATTTGGGGTCTATCCATTCTACCAGGTGATAATGAAATTTCATCATAGTATACTTTCATGTGAGTTGAAAAAAATTCACATATGGTTGAACAAGAAATCTCTAGCCATTGATAGGCTCGGATTTCAAGTCTAGCTTTTTATCGGTTCGAAAGCTTTTGAAGTTTCTGCAATTGTTTAAATTTTTATCTCACTGTTAATATCTTATTTAGGAACTATGCATTATTTATTTCATGAATATCACTTGAAGTGGCGCATTTGTCGTATCACAGAGTTGACGTTATGAAAATAGTTTCATCGATCTGTTTATTTATGAATGATGTGTAGTAATTTTGCAGTAGTGGTTGTATAAGCCCATCAGCGTGTATGGGCGAGTAAGAAGCTTAATTGGAGGTATGATCCAAGTAGTGCTTCTTATTGGTGCATTCTTTGCAAGCAGTTTGTCGCAAGGATCATGGCGTGATCAACATCCACAGCAAAGACAACTCTCCTATAGTAAGTTAGCTTTAATGCTTTATTGAATTTTTAGTTATTTCTCAAAATAGTTTAGCATTGTATATAATGTTTTAGAGAAGAGTGTTGAAAATACATGGTCGGATGGCTAAATTGGCATTCACAGATTATTATTTGCAAAGAACGATTATCTATAATTTAAAACTCTTTGGCAGATCTTTGTAGTGGTGGAAGAAGTGGAAGAAAAAGTTTCATCAAGTCTGGCGCAACATTTCATGGAAGTGGTAAGAGGAAGAAAGATCACTATAGAAAATAGAGTTTAGGTAGTAGGAAGATTTGTAAAGCGAAGCAGATAGAGGGGAGCACTATGGGACCAAGTGGCGTAGATGGCCCAGTTGTTTGGAGCGTGACTTTTTGAGGCCGAATCATCTGGAGCAGAAAGTTGTGGGGTCTAGTCGTTTGGAGCGAAACGTTGCGGGACCAAGTCCCGATTCACTTCGAACGATCCGGCCCCGCAACATCTCGAAAAAAGAGTTCGGGTAGTATGAAGATCTGTAGGGCGAAGAGCGAGGCGTTGTGGGGAGCAGTCGCGTGGGGCAGAGGGTCGTAGAACTCCGTGTAGCTCAGTGTTCTAGAACCGAGTCCCAGACGGCTTTTGAGCCGGCGGTTAAATACAGCTCGAGTTCATCAGACAGAATGTTGGATGAAAAGAGAGAAGTGATATATCCCCCAACTAATCATTGAACGATGAGAGAGTTGAGAGCGCTTTCCCATCCGTCCACCGTATTCCCTTGCGTTCTTTTTGGAAAGACGAAACAGTGCGCTCATCCGTACCGTAGCTTCTAAGCGCTTATTACAAACACACGACGTTTTTTTTTTTCTCTTTTTCACTTTGTATTCGTTAATTCGGAGTGTCTTAAGTCACTCCGGCAACCATCATTTCTTAGATTATCTGTGAAACAAGCTGTTTTTTTGAAGGATTTCATGTTTACAAGAGGAGCCTTCAAGAAACCTAGGTGTCTTTTTTAGGGACATAATTATTCAACCTCCACCACATCCTTCCTTTTCCTTCCTCAATTTCCTACAAATTTCATAATTCGGGTCATTTATTACTTAACAATAATCTTTATTCGTGTAATAGAGAAAGCATGGAATTACATGTACAATATATAAGAACGGAATGCCTGAGAAACCTTTAACGATCTTAAACGTTTTTCTTAAGTGTCCGTGGAACGTTTTTCTAAAACCTGCCTTAGTGAAGTGCTGTTGAAGTCTCTCAATTATCTCGATATCCTTTTTTGCGGGCGGAGACCAGACCTGACTACAGTATTCCAAGATGGGGCGACAGTAAGCAACGAAAGCTTTCCGATAATTTTCTATGCCACTGTACTGCACAGCACGCAGAATGCAATTCGCAACTTGAGCAGCCCTTCGCGAAATTTCAGCAATGATTATGCCAGCTAAGATCAGAACTCACATAAACACCTAGATCCTTCATTATTTCCTTTGTAGGAAGATCGAGACCACATAAACGTAGGGAACATTCAGTCAAGAAATTTAGGTGCAAGACAAAGCGTTTCTCAGCAGATATATCGAGCTGCCGTAACTGTGAGCACTTTTTTAATGAAACCATGTCCTGACATAATATGTTACATGTGAAGCTTATTTTTATCTGTTGCTTGCAAGAAGGTCCTTACATCAGTCAGTCCCGTTCATTGCTCAGTGAAATGATCCCGATTACTAAAGTAATATTTGACTAACTAGTTAATATCATTATAGGTATAAATATTTATAGGATGGTCCTATATGCTCATATTTCTGAAAATTGGCACAAGCGGAAATATTTGACTGTTGTGGTGATAGAGATGGGGTTACAGAGGAGTGATTATATTCTTCTTGATTTCCATCTTATATCTGTCTATATGATGTCATCATCCATGTATGACGAATGCCACGAATGTACATGTCTGATAAAGCGATGACATGGATGACTACGGAGGGATGCTGTAATACCTCTGTGATAGGTGAGATATCACTGGTGCATGCATATGCATTTGTGGCAAGGCGAAAAGTTTTTGCTTGCACTAATTAATATGGTATATATGGGCATTTTTCATTTGATTGCTAATGGCCGATAGATTCTATCAGTAACTGGTGACCAAAATATGAACTTATGTGGCATTCTCCTTTCTCTTACTTCATATCTTATTGCCTCTCACCTATTCTCTCGTTTTTTATACTGTGGCAGACCTTGTGCAACAATTACGTTACCAGAACTCTTTTATTATTAGGAATACACCGTTTTACAGCTTATATATTGAAAATATTATATTCTAAATTCATTGATCAATTCTTTACGTGATGGGTGGCTGATTCTATTTTTTCCCACGCAGACTTTTCTTCTCCGTTTAGAAGTGCTATATCTTACTAGGGAAGACTTGTTATCATTAATTTAAGCTGCAACCAGTCGGTTTATACGATCCCTTTCCGAAGCAGAAGAGGTTGAAGATATGAACGTCCTGTGTGCATTTTATACAGCTGTGCCGAAAAAAAAAGTTGGTTTTCTTTGCCTAGAAAATCGGAAAGTTGACCTTTAATGGCTGCGCTGCACTTTGACCCTTAATGAGGAGGGGATCGCATGACTGTCTGCAAAATGTTCAGACATGTCACGAAGGACACAATATCAAAAGGCATGCGCGCTCAAAGATCTTCAGAAAATGCTTGATTCCACACTTTTCTGGAAAAGATGTACATATGAAACTTGCCTGTTTTCATAAAATGCCGTACTTTTTATTATCAACTTTTTTGGATCATCAGAGCCTATAACTGATACATTGCCCCTATCCCTAACGCCTTTCTGTTCTGAAGTTGTATGTGCATTAATTGCTGTAATCGTCACACTGCAGCCGAATACGCTTTCATGCTTTCACGACTTGAGGAATTTGTCTAAATGCCAGTTTTTATGAGGCATCTGTATTCCCTGCAATTTCATGCTACAGAAGACCGATCGATATCATTTGCCACTAGTTGATATCTAATAAATGGAAACAAATACGAGTTATATACCATAGATGGGAATATCTTTTGTTGATATGGTTTGACTACAAATCTTAAAGATTGAGGAATAGGTATCAAAGGGTTTAATATTAAAAGTGTAGTTCCCTCTCTTTTTCGGGTACCCACGCTCGGCCATTGTACGGTTGAACGTTTGTTCCTGAAAAAGAAAGTTCAGCATTCATCCGTGCACTTTCTAAACTCTTTTGCATTTAAATTTGGAGCTTAACATCTACTTAGTAACGTTTGCAATTATTCGGTTTGAATTGCGTAGCTTATTGCACCGACATAACACAATCATAAATTTGTGCAACCTAAACATTAAAATATGTCAGGAAAGCATCGATAATGGTTATTGGTTTAGATGTTAGATAGTTATTGGTTTAGATATTAGACAAAAGCGTCGATAGTCAGAGCATCGTTATTGGTTTGAATAATAACGCAATAATTTAATATTTACGCGTTAGGTTTATTAAAAGGAGATGAAAAAGAACAAGGGAGATAACATTTGAATTATTATTAAGTGATTTAGTTTTGGCTGTGTTGTGCTATGTCTTCCAAAAATCTCGAAAACTGTTGTTATATTCCATTGTCTCGAAATTCTTCCAGCGTAATGTGCTTTAGCAAGTGAAAATTTTCATGTACTATCGATAATGTTTTCCACTGGTTTTTAACTCGTATTTCGTTTACTACTGTAATTACTTGCTTGAAGGACTGATTGTTGCAGTTGACAAAGAATATAGGCTAAGTATCAGAAAGGAATATTGCTTCTCATTTCACGTGTCCATGTCTTTGTTCAGTGTTCATGTACTTCACGAAGTTAGACGTTGCCCCAACCATCCCTCTTGTCATCACACCCGGAATGCCACACTCGTGCACCGTACATCACTGTGACGAAAAAAATAAGGAGGCTGTTGGGGGGAGGGGAGAAGGGGTTTTGTAGCCCTCTATGTAGATCTGAGGAAGCGTCGAAAGGAAGCAAAATTGACCAACGGAGGCGATTTTTTCTCTTCGCTTTGCTCTTTCTAAAAAATTTTTGGTTCACGCCGCTCGTCCCATCTAATGAAGCGTTTCGGCACGTCTGACTCTTTATTAACTTAAAAATGCTCAACTCTCTTTGCTCACATTAGCGTCAAAGGTTGCTCGTCTAAATATATCTTGCTAAGTAAATTCCCAATTCACAAAGATGGAATTTCTAAGATTTATTGAGATATTTCATAGAAAATTTCAATCGAAAAAAACATCGCAATCAAAATTCATATGGTATCCGCCTTCAGCATTTTTCACAGGAATAAAAAGTAATTCATTCTCAACTTCCACGGCGTTTTGTCTTGATAATTTTTTTTGCAGGAAACTTCAAAAGTTTATTCTTTTGGTTCCCAATTATTTATTTATTTATTCATTTATTTCATTTATTCTCAGATAGGATTAAGTATTCGACCGGATTGTGGCCAGTTAATTCACTTTTGAATTAGTGATCTTTATTTCCTTGTATTTGACCACCTTTTACTGACCTCCAGGATGAATGCAACTGCGTCTCGGCTTTTCTTTCACTTGGTCGATTAAAAAATGCATTTGTGCACAAAGCTTGACATCGAAAATTTGGACTAAACTCGAAAGTATGGGCGTGCGCTCATATATATTTGATGTGCAACGACCATTGTTTATTTTTTCTTAGCAGCTTAACAGTTTCCAACTTTAGAGCATTCGGTAGGTTGCCACCTTTGAACGAATTTTTATCACTTCCTCTATGTTGGGAATTTCTGTATGTGCCTATACCAGCTTAATGCTACCAAGCACTTTACATCATAATACATTTGCTTTTCACTCGATTACCATTTTTACGTTTTGCAAATCACCACATCGAACATTGTGCGCTAAAGTCGCAATTTAGCAACTTGCTGTAATGCTTATAAATTTTTTATTTCACATATTCTTGCGTCCTTGATAAAATAAGCTGCTGGTGCCTTCAAAACATAAAGCGAAAGAAACTCTAGAATATTTGAAAAAAAAAAGAAGTTCGTCGTTTGCAATTCAGAAAGCGATAAAGGAAATTTTTTTTACAAACGAAAATCCATATGCAATATTCGCATTAAAAACGCTCGTTGAGAATATTGCAAACGAATAAAGACTTCAGTGGATGCGTTGTCGCATCGAAGTGAAATTAAATTCATGCAAAGTTATCAAATTTTGTTGCAAATGATCGAAGTGTGCTGAAATTTCTCTTGATTAAATCGTTGTTTTTTTCTTGCTTATTTTTTGACGCAATGAATGCAACGAAAGCCCTCTAACGGATAAGAACGAGCAATATTCGTCTTGCCTTTTTTGCACAATTGTAAAGAAAAAGACTATGATAATGGTTTGCTGATTGTACGCAAAAAATCTTTCTTTGTCTGGATGTCTCTCTTCATGTGAAGGGGAGCAGAATGAAGTTATTGAGCATAAAACTTCATTTCATTTCATCTTTTCAACTGTTGAATAGGATGCGAACATTCGATTTTTGCGGGTTTTTGCATAACTGAGGCCTAACTTTTCTTCGATTGCTTTCTTTAACTTTGATAGTTATATTTAATTTTGCCTGAGAGGTATTGCCTGCAAAATCATTCATTCAGTTACATCAAAGAAAATTTGGAGGTACTAGTTTACCAAGAATAAAGAATATGAAAAAGAAATGGGCTAGTTTTGTTTTCAAGATAGCACTCCAGGTTAATGATGTTTCAAATCTGAATAAAATAGGCCGTTACTGGAAATTATTATAAAATACATGAAGCAATGAGAGGGATTTTCACTGAGGAAGTAGTTGTGATTGCGAGTGTTGCATTTGAGATAATGCCATATGCATATTTCGATAACTTTTGAGGCGTTTCTTTACAATACTATCGAATACAACAACAATTTGCATCGTTCGTCGAGTCAATTTAATGGAAAATTGCTTTCATATTAGTAAATATAGAAATGTTATTTATGTAAAAATTGAGTTGTCGCGAAGGTATTATGTGCGAATGATGCGTTTACGTTGTTCGTCTATTCGTTTGCGCTCAAACTGTATTAACATTCAGCCGGTAGGGTCGCTTCAAATTACTTTGCAAATAGAGGCGGAATATTTAATAATACTTTACTCTTAGTAAAAAAAATTTGCATATTTCATTAAGATTTCAATCGAGCGGTCATTCACTTAGCACGTCGCCATTACTAAGGACCTCTAACTGATTTGTCGAGGAAATTTGATGAGCGAAGAGAGTTTTGAGATGTGGACAGTGAACTGTCAGAGTTCATTTATACCTGCCTAAGCTCTTCGTAAGTTTTTAGTCTGTCAAGTTTATTTACAGCATTAAAATAGACGATCATTGTCCCTGATGGATGTACCGGGAACGATAGTTTTGAGGGTATTGTACAAAACTCTTAATTCACTCTTTGGAGAACATAATGCCATTATACAGAAAGGATGGATCACTTAATGCTTTCTTTTCTTCGGATTGAGTTGCTACGATGATCGTTTCCGTCGCTTAATCCCTCGCTAATATTTTGGCCTTCAAGCCATCCTTAGAGCCAACAGCATCTCGTAATCGGAATAATAAACTAACAGGAAGATGTATGCTCAGCAGTAAATTCAAAATCTACGATGCCGCACAATTTGAAACGCTATTTGGAATGTCAAAATTAAGAGCTTTGGCGAAATATCCCCATATACCCATACGCTGAGATTTCAATGATTACTTTCTCTCACTGAGGGATTTCATGAATGATCACATGACCATGTCCTAGATTAAATCATGAATTCATGTCAGATTTGTCGCAGGTTTGCAGCAATAAATTTATCAAGCACTGAAAAAGTAATGAATGCGCTATATTGGCACTAAGAAACATTTCAAAATTTCATGTTTGACTTGTAGAACGAATCAAAGGATACATTCCTACAAAACTCGGGCGGTTTACTTGCTCTACTTGCTCACGTTTTCAGAACGTTGATGTCATTGGGCGGTGATTTTGTTTGCTCCTTTCAAGCATCGATATCCGCTTGCAATAGCACTAAATAATTTAGTGAGAGGGCTCCAGTTTGCGAATGGCCAGCTGCATTGCTAAGATCGGAAGCAATTTTCGCGTCTCCCATTCGTAATGACCATGCACTATCCGTAATTGTGCGGAATAAGCATTGAATTTGTGCAAACGCCTCTCGTAACTTTGCTCATCTTATAGCGCAAAATACGCATAATCGCTTCGTTTAGCACTTAAATTTGTCGACGGCAATCTACGATATGGATACGTTAATATCGACACAGGTGACTGACCTTTGACACTAACGTTGATCTTTGAGCCATTGATTATAATATGATTCTGCTCGTTGTTCACTGGGAGCGTTTGGAAGGACTGATAGTTATTGTTTGTGATCACAGTATAGATATTGGGGATTATATAATGCACCGATGTCATGCGTTGTTTTTGCTGTTATCGAGTATTATGAAGAAGTGAAATGTGTCTTCCTGCTTCACCTCAAAGGGCAGCTTTTTTATGCACTTCTGTTTCGCCTCTTCAGCTTCAGTATTTCTCATTCAAGCAGGCATATTTCACACAGTTTTTGTTATGCATCTCAAAAAACCTAACACCCTGAAAAAATCTTCTCGGAGGCGACTGTGCTCCGAAATGAATTCAATCGTTTTCATTATCCCTTTGCGATGGAGGTTCTATGCTGCTCACAAATTATCTCTCTATCGCAACTTTATAGCTATCGCGTTAATCGAAACCTCTGAACGAGGGAAGAGAATATACGCCGTTTTCACAAACCTCGTTCACAACAAAGAGGAAGAACTTTTATTGAGGTTTTTTACTTTCCAAAAAAGAAATACCGGAATAGCGCATGACTATTGCCGGAGCGTTCACATGAACTGCAGGCTGACGTTTTTGAAAGTTAGATAATATTTTATAGTGGTTTTAGATTACTAGGGTACAATGGCAGGACTTATTTGAAACGCGCACAAATATGTGTATATATATATAGGCATAAATTCGATGCGAAAACATCGATGTTGCATCTTATTAAAAAGTAATAATAACAGAGAGATCGGATGTAAAATGCTTTATTGAAGTAGCGCGATGTAACCCAATGTCCACTGATGATTGTTAAATGGGTGTACTAAGTGCAAAAAGTTTAGCTATTCCCCGATATCGCGAATTTTGGTTGAATTTACGCTTGCCCTACCGCAATTTATGTCGATATCGCTTAATAGCAGGTCTCCCCTACGGAACATCGCTACTAAAATTATCTGTTGTGAATTCATCTCAGTTCATAGCATGTAGAAGAATCGGTCGAATTCATTCATACAGTTCATTCAGCCTCGGTAAAAAAATCGTTCAAGTGAAATCTGAATTTTTGTTGAAACTTTTTTCTGCAAATTGATCCAGATGGGCTGAGAAAATTTCGAAGATGTCTTGGCTTGTTGTTGACACCCACTGCCTCCACTATAGTAGTTCTTTTTTTCCAATTTTCCTGCTGTGCTTAGATTTTACTCACATCCATGTGTATTTCCTTATCAGTACCGTAAGTGCATTCTATCCTTCAGGTGGCCCAAACAAATTGTTTATAACGACTTGAGAACTCGTATACACTTAAACTCTACAATTTGGAATTTCTTTGAAAAGTGTGAAACCTCAATTAAAAACTTTTACATTGGTTTGACTTGAGGCAGTTCGATTCTGGTTTCAGGCAATTTGAATTCAACTTCAAGAGCTTTTAGTTCAGTTTTAGGCATTTTGGATGCCTTTTAATTAGCGATGATTGGAAATCGTGCTTTACAGAAGGCATCAGGAGATTATTGTGATAATAGGCGACTACAGAGCGTTCACCGCTAGTCGTTTTAATAGCAATATATTTAGGATTTAGGTAGCTATCATATAGACGAAGATATTATAGTTGCAGACCGCTCGATGAAGGCGTGAAAAAATTTTTGGAAAATTCAAAATATTTCTTATCGAATTATTGTATAAAGTGGAAATTCCCCTAAATCATTTTATTTTCTATTCTCTTCGATTAGCTCCACCTCTGTTTAAAAAATCTAGATTGCAGTGTTTAATACGCAATCAAACGAAGTATGTTTCCACACCAGCAATTTTTCATTTGCCATATAATTTGTTTTCATCACCGACTCTATTTTCATTAATATTTATTGATGAATTGAAGATGAAGAAGAACGTTGTGAAATGTTTAGCTAACCGATTGTGTTTACATTGAAAGCGGATACGCTTTTAAAATATCTTTTCGTTAGTAATTTGTTCAGTGAATGAATGCCACATTTGTTTGCATTTACAGTCGATCCCTAAATGAAAGTGAGAAGAGGAAATTATACACTAGACGAGCGGTTAGATTAGTGAACATTGTTGTGTACTCGGAACTTTGTAATATTTTATTTGCAATTTGAATTGAAAAGTGGTTTATTGAATTGATGAAAAATGGTCGTGAAAATACGCACTGAAATGGAGAGAGCGAGAAATCGAAAGAGGTGTTAGACTAAAATTATATGATCAGGCTGTCATATAGGAAAGTTTTTTTTTTGAAATTGATTTTTTTTCCTGAATTTTTTCTCTGAAATTTGTTGGAATTGCAAATTCATCAATGAGGGAAGCTTTTTTTCCATCGTATTGAATTCGAGGTAGCGAACGTAAATTACATCGCGCATCTGTGCCAATATATGGCTACTTTGTGGCTCCAATACGCAGCAATTTATTTTATTTCACTATACTTCGAGTTCAGTGTGCACGTTTTGCCGCCTTATAATTGTGCCTTAGTACAATAAATTAATAAGAAATACAGGTAAAATAGTGGAAGTGAAGAGTTGTATTAGAGTTTTCATAACTGATATGCTAAAGCAATCATTATTTGTTCACATCAAGTGAGAGAGATGAAAATTTTCAGGGTTGGAGGGATTAGGATCGAGGAAACGAATAAAACCATATTAATTACACTTTTTTTTTAGAAATGGCAGCTAATTCCGGCATCGTAGAATCGAGAGAGAGCTCTAACCTTTAAATTTTTTTAAGCTGTATAAATTTGAAGTTCGAATTCATATCATAAATGGTGGCTATAAATAACCGAATCTTCTATATGGGCATTATATGAAATGGAAAATGAATTAGGTCCTTGATAAATGAGCGGAATTTTTTTTCTGTAAAATGCAGAAATGCGTCACATATTACTACAGGCAGATGCCAGGTCTAGTAGTTTTCCGGATGACTTATAGTGGGAAGCATGTAATTTTTTAGTAGAATGTCAGTGGAAGAAAATTAACAAAATCCCTAGAATGATATATGCTTATGCGTCCTTCAAAGAATTAATGGAACTCTAGAATGGCAGAAGCTCTTTGTCGGTTTTTTGGATTTTTTAAAGCTTAGGAATCCTCTTATTCAGACTTCGTTTGGTTTTTCAGTGAAAAGAAATTCCATATGCTTTTTACTTTCACAGGTTTCAAGAGAATGTCGGTTCGGTCTTCTTTTCAGGGAAGTTTCTAATCAAAAAATGTGCCTCCTTTTTTCCTGGATCCCAACAACGGTCTTTATTCATGATATGGCGTCTATTGAGAAAAATTTCCATGAGGAGATTTTATGTTCATGGGGAAGCGAATCTGCATTAAAAGGAGAAATATTTAGTGAGGATTTCGCTTTTATACATTAATATTCATTGAATGCAATCTTTCCTATTTACTTCGAAAATAATCTTTACTTAGTTATGAGTGGAAAACGTTTCTGCTGATGATTATAGCCAACATCTTTTTGCGCAAATTTTTTTTGAATTTTTTCAATTATTCTTTTCACTCACTAAATTTTTTGAATTGTAAATATCTTTTGAAGGCGGATTTGCTCTATCAGACTACAGAATTTAACAGTTATTATGGCTAACGAGGAACTAGAAATCAGAAAATAAAATGCTAGGAAAACTGAAATCGTTTATAGAGAAATGGAAATTTGTTTCAAAAAAAGCGAAAGGGCTGTACTTCCAACTTACTTAAGCATGAGCAGTAAGCAAGTAGCCGAATGTTCAGGCAATTGCTCATCATATACGAAGTGTTTCACTTGATCCCATGACCTCCAACTCCTGTTATACAGATATGTTATATGTGGCTTATGTGAATGCGTTAATGGGATGAAACATTGGTACTCTTTGAAAAAGTAATGCTTGGAAGTGGAGCGGTGAAATGGTGTCACAAGTCGATTTAATATTGAGATAATCAAATACTGATTAGAATGAAAGTACCATTTTTGAAGATTGGTGCGGTGGTGCTCAAGTGCCCTAAAATCACGTAGAGGAGTGCTGAAAGTCTGTTCAACAAGATGAAGCAAGAAAATAACAGCTGCCGTATGTTCAAACAGAATTTTTCATCAAAGCCGTATAAAAGCCGTTATTGCTAAATGAAGAATGCAAAGGTGGGATGAATTGTTAGGGTGTCGGTAAGACGAGTGAAGCAGAAATCTTTCGTTGAGAGGATGCGAGAACTCAAAATAGCTGTGAAAAAGAGTGACGCTTGAATTGCAATGCGAAACATCATCACACAAAACTATCCGTCGAACTTCGCAATCGCCTCACAATCGATCAGAAAAAATTGTTGAAGATCTGAAAATTAGGGATCAGTTTTTACAAACACATACAATTATAGAAGTGATAACAAGAGTTAGTCTCGATTGTAACTGCTTTTTAATGGGAAGTTTCTGAAGACCTTAATTTGATGGCTTCGGAAGAAAATCCATTCCACTGAACAGCGAAATGCCGATTTGCTGAAATTTGACGAAAAATTGTGATTGAGCATAAGAAAAAATAGTTTTTTTTGTAGGTGACTATTAGAACCGATAAAAAGTATGCAGGTGATTGAAAAAATTTTTTCCATTTTATCCTATCCCATAAACCGTATCATTATTCCACAAATCATTTCTACATTTTATCTAATCGTTGTGATGTAACTTTTCTTAGCGGTATACGTTTTCCTTTTTTCAATGCAAAAGACCGTGTTAGAGACCTCTGAGGCGGTCGATAATCGAAAATATAAGTCGAATGTTTGAACAGTTTTTTCGTAGATATTCTGCTTGGAAGTATTTGTAAAAACCACATTCTGCTAGAGATAATTGACCTTATAGTTGGTCAATTGAATGAACTGCTAAGCATTTCCGAGTGTCTATCCCAGCGATCATTGCTGCTTATTGTTACATCGTTCTGTGATTGTTAGAGACATTTATTTGGCACTTAAACTATTCCATCAATTTTTTCTCAGTTCATTAACTGTCATTGATTCTCTGAGTTCACTAAGCACTGATCGGAATGATTGGAATTATAATGCCGCCCATTGGGTATTCTATAGGTTTTTTTTCGGTTAAACGATGATATTCATTTCCTGTCACTTCCTTTTTCATTTGTATTCGACCTCTGTTGACGAAGATTCAAATCGTAATATGAATAGTGGAAACGGAACTCCGTTTAAAATGCTAACGAATAGCACAAATTCTCATGTCTGGATCGTCACGATGACATCACTAAAAGCGTGGGCGTTGAGGTTCATTCACGCTGCTAAAACTTTCTACTATTGAGAATTAGTGAAAAATAACTGTTTTTCCGTTTTTTTATTGATTGTTTGTTCAATACTTCGGCTAAAATTTAAGTTTCTTTATTAACAATTTCGAAAAGTTCCTTGTAAGCAGTCATTTCGCTTATTAAGAGCGATTATGAGGCTAACGGTGCGCCAGCAAAGTTGCAGACAAATATTGAAGAAAACTCCACTATGAAGTTCAAAAATCGCATTTGCATATTCAAATAAAGGGGAGTTTCAAATAGGGATTTCTTAGGCATTTAAATCATTCGACATTTTTCGTTCTTGCACTTCCTCTCACATGCGTACAACAGCATATCGTACAGCTGTGCTTTTCTCTGCTTCCAGATAATGTGTCCTATTTGTTTAATTATTCATTCTGCATTTTTTGCGATTTTGTTCGAATAAAAGCGATGGATTATGAGGATGTGTAATTTCTAGTGTGATGACAAGATAAAATGCTGCACAGACTTTATAGTTTTACAAGCGTTGGCTCAATTAGTTCTAGTAGAATTTTTCATTTTATGATTTCGTAGTCGTGATTTGGAGCTTTTTTTTTGTATGATTCAATTTTTTATCACGCTCAAATATCAGAGTTATCATTCTTTTTCTTCTTCGTTTTGGAACTTCTTTTTTTCGCCAAAAAAAAAGAATTTCATGAATTCAACTATCATCAGGCGTTGATATCGAAATCCATATTGTTTTATCTAATTCTAAAACAACATAGACTCCGCCTTGGGTGATATAATCAACAAAAATTCATATTATTTTTTTGCATTATTTATTGACAGTTAAAAAAAAATTCGTTAACATGAGCAAGCATCGCCTTATTTTAATAATGAAACGTTTCTAAGAGAATCAATTATTATTGTCAACGACGATGCACATACGCACTTCATAGGAGGGTACGGTAACGTTTTATGCGAATAGTTAGTCCGTAAAGAATGAGAAGTTTGATCGATTTCCGTCGATTTGCTCATCTAATAATAATCTGTTGGTTCTGACATCGTTCACCTTATCGCTTTTATGAAACTAACTAATGCCGAGAATGAAATTTCATATAAATATGCATGAAAAAGAGAATTTGTATCTCTATGTAATATGAGAGTTTGCTTCACGTTGATTGGTCGAATTGAATGATGCACTAACGGTTGAAACCAATAAATTACGGTAGTAATTGAAGAATTCAACGAAAATTAAACCCCCACTCGACGGCAATTACTGTAGTTTAAAATATCGGTAATATTTTCTTCTATTGCTTTTGCATTAAATATTGCTAACATATTTTACGAGCGGCTAATTGATTGAAGAATTCAACAATTGCCTGAAATTGATCGCTTTGTTTAAAGAATTTCAGTGGCGTAAATCGAAGAGCAAGTTATTGTATACTGTAATTTGAGAAATATGGTCTGCACCGTAATCCGGACTTTTATTTTCGACAAAGAAGACTTCTTTTTTTATTGTTAGGAGGTGCTTTTGTTGGACAACAATTAAGCGACACATTGTAACACTTAAGGATAATGCAGCGAGCACGACTTTCGATGAGGTAAGCTTGACGATTGTGTAGCATAGACAACAATTTAAAGGAAAGTTGCGTTACGCGATGCAATCAAACACATGCGTAAACACATACATTGCACACTCGACAACTTTTTCTGAACGCAACTCTCTTGGCTTCATTTTCATCACTAATGCGTTGCTGCACTTCGCTAGCGAATCCCACAATGAATGTCTCATCGGAAACCTAAATTGCATCCAGGCTCGCCGAATTGAGTTGCCAGCCCGATCGCCTTGTACCGGACCACGACAACGCGCAATTAGTGATCGAAATGCTTCACTTTCTTTTGGGATGTTCAACAAAGAATAGCTGGAAGCAAGCCCGAAGAGGGTACGTTCCGTAGTGATTTCGAGCGGTGTTTATAGGCTCGGCAATGGCAACAACGACGAATGCTTGTTCGTTATGCTAATAAATTTGTCTGCGACGCAAAACCTGGCAAGCAAAAGGGCAATAGCGTAGCGTAGCGTTACAAACGTCACCGCTTTCGCCGCAATAAAGAAACATTAGGTTATACCGATTTGTTGCTTCACATGTTGGATTGAAAAAAGGACGAATTAATGTTGGTGTAGGCCGTTGTGGGGCATTATTAAATTTGTAGAATTACAATATCAACTATAGAAGCAGCAACGAAGATAACGGGAATAGATGTAGGCGTATCGGTTACCGACAAGGGGTCCGTCGATTTGGAACACAGAAGGGCGGAGACGATCGCGCAGACTGCGGCCAACAAGCCTTAACAGCACCGATGTGCTGCCTCGTTGCGCGTTCCTTCTATGTGCATAAACGTTTTAGCGCTCTCACTGCGCTTCATTGCCGTCCCATAGCTAGTAGGCTGCCGTGAGCGTGTGCCCGTGTCCGTGCCCGTGCCTAACTGCTGTGCCGTTCGTTCGTTTGTTGCCTCATCCTTTCGCATTTCGACCTTTTATCCCCGTGAGGATACTTATACATTTAGCTAACATTCATACAGTGCTCCGCTTCTCATAAAATTTCATTCTTGAGGCTCACGACTTCTCCGACTGCATCGTACAGCCACCGTCTTTCCGTTTCTAGTGTTGCCTTCAGTCGAGCCGCTTGTCGCCCTTTTTACAAGAACTGAAGTCGTTGCCTCGATAGGGGCTGTTTTGTTGAACAACAGTTGCTGCCCTCACCGTAATCGTGCCGTCGACACATTCGTGCCTTTGTGGCGCATTCACTGTGCGGCCATCTTATTACCGTAGACGTCGTACGCAACGATCCAGTCGTAAAAATGTTCGTCGTGCGAGCACGACCGACATGACGACACAATTCACAAAACTGTTCTCGTTCATCCTTGCCAATGTGCATGATCCAGCACAGGTGGACGAGTCAGGTAAGATAATCTAAATGAAACAATATTGTCTGCTGCGATTTTCAGATGCATTCGTGAGTAACGGTTGGCAATAACTATATGTCCTCATTTAACTGATCGAGCCTGCCGAAGTGATTTCAAGTTCTAGAGGAGTTTATGCAGTGAATGTCGGTAGTCTTTGTGGTTTTGTCAGCGATAGTTTCCCATTGAATGCAGAGGAAATTCATGTCCATTGCTGTCAATTCAATTACCTGCGTAAGGAAACACACGCGTACACCATTAGCGGTTGGTTGAAGAGTTTCGCATAAATCATTAGTGGATGTGATGCATCACAATTGTTAATGACACTAGTGATAGGAAATAAATCAGCGTGAAGTGCTGCCGCATGAGTGAAGCTGAATAAATGAAGGCTGACTGGATTGGGGGAAAAGGGTAGAGTGAAGGGTCTCGATGCTATGGGAGGGCATGACCACTCTATTGCTAAAAAGCGTCATCCACTTAGCTGGGCTCAAATCTCCGAGGGATAATCGAGTTAGTGTTGTCTCTGAATGTTCCGCATTTCTTTCTTTCTTCTTCTTCGCATATCGGCCACACTCCAATCTGCCGCCATTGTCTCGTTTCGATGGCCGCTGACGTGCTTCAACTTATCAGCTATATGTTAGCGAATGTCTCTGATGTCGCCATCCATGACGCATGTTTGTCTTATCATTTTTTATATCTTCTTTTATGTTCTTCATCGAAAAATTCTTTAACTTCATTTTTTTCCAATATAGTCGTTCTTTGCGTTTTCTTTACCATCGTATATACTCTTCCGCTTCCTTACTTTCGTCCACACATCTTCGGTGTTCTGGAAGGTTTTTAGCTGCCTAGAGTCAGGGATCTCTTTGGATTGGTCATATTCTTTATCTGGACTTTTGCTGATTGTGCTTTGTTCCTTGTTAGAAGAAATCAACTGAGTGCATTTTGGCACTTACACTCAGCGACTCTACAAATGCCGCAATCACATTTACATAAGTACTCTTAGCGCTTTTTTGCAACCCATTTATGCAATGGAAAAGCGCAATAGTTGAACGTCGCAATCGAAAATTTCAAGAAAACATTCAATAGGGATGCACCTCTATGTTATTATAATATAAAAATATCTCTCTATAGGTAATACACATAGTCTAGCATATATAACAGTCGACTCCCGCTTTATTTTGAGGATTGTTTTCATGCTTCCTATTTTATTAGTCGAGTGCTATTGAAATGTTCACATATTTTGGTAACTCATTGCCTGAGCAATATTGTTAACGGCTGCTCATTGCAACCTGATTCAATTTAGAACGCTTATAGGCGAAATGCACACAAATTTGCATCGTTGGGTGCTTTCTGTGTTTCGCGACGAATGTTTCAATATTGGTTTGAGTTGCGCAAATTGAGATGTGCCAATCATGCACAAAAATAAATTTCCACATGTTTGTTCGGGTTTTGAGCGCTAACTTTCGGCCTCCTATACACTTTTAGCCTTCAATCTTTCTGCTTTTCTAACGTTATTGTTTTTGTTCGTGAATATTGAAATACTGGGGTCGATTTATCTTTCGTTGGTCGATTTCTTCGAAAAATTCAATAAAAATTTATGACATCGGATGTAGTTTGATGAATGACATATGGGCCGTTCATTTTCATCTGTATTCAATTGAGAGTGGTTCCAAGAAGTTCTGAGATTATTTCCATAGTGATTCCCACAATGGGACTGCCCCAAATCAAAAAAGATAAATAACTGCTATGGCATTATGGAAGTGCTGTAAATTGGAGGACAAAATTTGGAGAAAAATGGTAAATGCGCTCTCTTTTTTGACTTCTTAAGTATCTAATTTGGTATTAGAGAGTACCATATTTTGTCGGCACCACGATATTTGACGGTATCGTTTCACATCTTGCGTTAATTTAACGCTACCATGCGTTAAAAAATGGTTGTCTTTTATATGGTGATAGTGATTTATTCTCATTGATGAGGAGCGTCGAATGATTAGTGGTGGAAATATAATTGTCTGTTGCTCTCTTCGATAGCTTATGCTATCATTTCGAATATTGTGCATATTCTGTGAAAGGTTTATGAAGACGCATTATAGCCTTGTGTATAAATTGCAAGAAATCATGTGGATTGCAATAATCCCATGAAACGGTCGTTTAGTAACTGATTTCGTGGACTGACTCATCAAGCGATAAGTCCATCAAGAGGTGTACTTGTCCAAAGTTGACGATCAAAACCTAATCGCTTAAGAAAGTTCGGTCGGTCAGTTTTTAGCACCATTGACCGATGGAAAACCCTAAAATTTCAAAATTTCAATTAGACAGGAGATTCATAAAATCACTAGGCTAGCTTAGAAATTGTACGTTGGATGCTGATCTATTAAATGGATCTGAGGCGAATATGCAAAATATTTGCGTGCATGTTAGCTGATGCTTTCCCGCTTCATTAGTGAAGATTTTAATTACATCGTCATTTCAAGATTTTCAAAGTTTTTAGCACAAGTCTATTTATCATAATATTTTCCGAATAAAAGCTCGTCTATCGGAACTAGGAAGAAGTAAAAGGTGCCTAGGTTTGTTGCTGAAAAGAATACGATAAACGCGTATTTTAGTATGAATTATTCCTGCATAGATACCTAAGATGTTTTATTAGACTCGATGTTTTCTTTACTGAGATCTAATTATTTAATCTTCTAGTATTCTTTTGTGAGATTTGAAGGCAGCTAAATTTGATGGAAAAATGTCAGGTTTTTGTCATATATATTTCCTTTTTTTTGAATATTCCTTTTACAATTATCAATGTCCTTCATAATGCAGTAGATAAGAACTCGAACGAAGTATCTTCAGGCTCAAAACGATGAATACATCGTTTGTAATTAAGGGAATGAAAGTTGCATAGTTTCCACAATCTCTCAGTTGTAAGCGAATATATCTGATGGTTTTGCATATTTTGCGCAATAATTTTTAGTAGTTTATTCCTTTTAATAAATGCTGATAAATAAGCATAAAAACATAAATGTTTGAAAGGAATAGCTCGAGTTTCCTTCTTAGTCAAGAAATTATTGCACACATTCTCCAAAGCTACATTTGATTTTCATCTTGGCAGACGAATGAAGCGAAAGAACTGCGAAGTTTAGAGTGTATAATACGAAAGTTGGAGCATTGAAAATTTGTGGATCATTTAAAACCAGTTGGGTGACGTTTTGTTACGTCAATCGCTTCCGAAAATCATATGCTTTAAGGACGATTTATGCTAGCGGCCGGGTGAGCTTAAATATGAATGAATATTAAGCATGTTTTATTATTATTTTTAAGGAGTAAATGAAAATTGTTGATCTGATCAGTGGAAGTGCACACGCATTTATCGTATCAATCAATGCCTCTGACACAATTCTGCATTTTTTTAAACAGAATTCGGCGATTCTTTCGCAATTCGATTGCATAAACATTTTATCGTGATTTGCATAGAGAATGCAAGGTTTCCCAACAAACTTTCTGAGATAATGTCAGTTCTGAGCCCTTTTGTAGAGTTAACCATATGCTTGCACGCTGAATAAAAAGATTCAATGTTATAATGCTATAAAATCCTTAAACGTGCTTGGGCTGTTTATTAAATTCGGCTCTGTTATTCAAAATAGAAAATAGGTAGAAAGATTTGTGATAGGCAATTCTAATAAATTTTGCCATAAATATGGGTTAGTAACGAATATAAATAACTCACTCACATCGGTTTAACCACTGAAATGGACTAATCGTAAGACAATATTTCATAACGTTATGAAATTACCACTTTTGAATCGGCGATTTTCACTGAATTCTTTCATATCTTTCACTTTTATAGAAGGTATTGCAATATACAGCAATACTATATTTAAATCGCCGGTTTTTTTGGTATCTATGTTTGTCGAAATGTTTTTTTCATTCAAAAAAAGCGTATCGATAATATTTACTTAAATGTCTATTCCAGGGAATAAAGTGATGTACCTATTGGTCAAATAAACGAATTCAATTCATTTCAATTTATTTTTGATACAATAACAGTTGTAATACATCAAATGGCAATTTTTTTCGGCAGAGGTATTGAAAGTGTTGTTTTCTATGTTCTCTGTCTTCTTCTTTCTTTCTTCCTTTTTTTAGATTGAAATTGGTGGAATTTTTATCCTATACTGTATTCATCAAATGTTGTAACGTTGGAAATGTTCTAATGAAGTCCATAAACGAATGAATATGAAAACGTAAACGTTCATTGCTAAGAAATTTTCATACATAATTAATGGGATTTGGAATCTCGCATCAGTGGCATCGAACAGTTTCGTCCCCCTGGCCATCTTCCACTATTCCCTTGCACCTTAATTTGCGTCCTTTAAATCCCCTTACCGTTTGGGCAATTGCAAACCTTTACATATTTGTACTTTAAATTGCTTATATTTTTCTATAGTGATGAACTTTAATAAATTACATAAATATGCGAGTAGAGAACAACAAAGATCCTGCTTCCTATACTGAACTAATGAAAGTTTAACTGAATTAATTAATTTGACGCAATAAAAAAACGCAACTGCTGCATTCCATGAAATTTGCTGCAAATAACGATGAAATTGGATTGTGGTTATTCAAAAAGAGATATTGTGAAAACTTTAATACAATGAAGATATTCGATTATTGTCTATCAATGACACTGAGCCATAGCGTTATCTACGTAACAATTATAGGACCGACTAATTTCCCATTGTATATTGACACTGACATTGAACAAAAGAGCCTCCCATCTCGATGCGCCTCTATGTATTTCTTTCGCATTGATGGGATCTTTTCTTTTCGTTCCATCTCACTTTCTCCTTACCCCTTCCTCCGTCCCCCGTCCCCCATTTGTCCATCGCCCAGCCCCCTTTCCTCCGCCACTCTGCTTTCTGTCGCTGCTCCTATCATATGTTGATCCGAATTCTCCTCTTTTGGCAATCTAATCACCACATTCGGAGCGAGCAAAACAAAGTCACTGAATTCATTTTGCAATTGATGCGTAAGTTAACGTGGACAAAATTGATCGACTTTGTGCTCTGCGCATCTTGTTTGCTGACTAGATGCTAGTTGGGGATAGCCAACCACCGTTGAATTTAATTTACACAAAATGGAATGAATTCTAACTAACACCATATTATAAAGGATACGTGTATACGATTTAAAATCATTCGAAAGTTTTTTTGACAAAAAGTTGAATAGGATTTTCATGAAAAAACTTATCCCTTCATATTACCTGTGTGAATATGATCTGAAATAAGCTCAAAATTACTGGTTTATTCCATTATATGAACTTCAGGAAGTTCATGTGATGACACTATTAGCGCAAACTTCCCGACTAGCCGAGTTGCATGGACTTTCTTGTCGGAAAAAGGTTACCTGTTCCGTCACGTCAATAGCATTTACTTTCTAGGCAATTAAGAAACTGCATTTATTTTCATGATTCAAGAGTCATCAAAAGGCGAAGAAAAAAGGCATCAAGTAATTTTACAGCGTTGGTGAAGAACGATTTTTGAAAGCATTGTTGAGAGCTGATTTGTGGCATTTTATTAACGCATAAATTGGTAGTATGAAACGACGTCGAAAATTATATTTGTTAGTCGTCAAGACAACAAACTACAAATTAGGTCACTTCGTTGGATTATTTCCTGGAAACGGATTAAGTTCTATATGAATCATTATGCTGGAAATATTCCGCTTTAATTAGATTTTTTGTCGCACATATCGCAATTATATCATCTAATTCGTTTACAATGCTTTCCACTATTTACGACTGACAATATTTTTACGGTTCATCAAAATAAAGGATTCCTACTATTAAGAAGTTCTGAGTCCTCTAACGAAAATTCGATATCTAATTGTTCACTTAGGTTCTCTCTTTAAGATTTTGTTATTATAGCAGGAGTTTTTATTAAATCTTTTTTTTTTAAAGTTATGAAAGTCTGCTGAGATTTGATGACTCATTTCCTTCTTTCCTGTTCCTATATTGAATGCATAGCATGGAGATATACGTGTGTAACACATTTTCTTGTTATACCTAACACTTGCAATGATTGTCGATTGTGTTGAAGTTATGAAAATTCACGAAGAAGGAAAATTTATATTGTTCACTATATATAAATAGATGAATGCTTGAAAATGCAAATGTGGCCAATATATTCTAGCACACTGAATGTCTATTAAATTCGAAAGAAGCATTTACGCAGTGTGAATTTCTTTTTTGAGTGGAATCCATCAAAAGGGCAAAAAATTACATTAGATGAGTTTAACCCTAATCTCATTCAGTGCATCGTAATTTTGTTCAATTTCGTTTGGTGCTTCTCAAAAATTATTTAGCCTACCAGTGATTTTATCTTTCATCTCTGTTGTGTATGTGGTCGCGACTGTTGATTATTGACTGGGGATTGTTGCGTCGCCGAGTGGCGGTCTGATGATATAGACGGAGACGGCTAGTGAGGAGCAAGCTTTATTGGACGATAAGCCGAAGTAGTGGGACACCCAGAACACACACAAAAACACACACAAAAACAATGGAAAAGGCCCAGCTTATACAGTGGTCGTCACGTGACAGTCCATGTTGAAATATGATAGCCCTGCTATGCGTTCACGTGATATCCACTACATCGCTGCGGGTCATCATGACGTGGCCATTGTACATTGCACTTTTTGCCACGTGCATGCATTTTGCAATCGCACCTTCAGTAGGCCAAATCATCACTTTGCATGTTATGAAAAATCACTTCATATCCAACAATCTCCTATCACAATTTCTTCTCAAAGCTGAGGAATATATGCGAAATTTACCTGCATTATTTGTCCTACTATTCCATGGTGATTTTGTTGGCACACACATGTACTCACTGTAAACGTTTTGCCGTTGAAATAGATGTAGAATAGGCGTTGAATTAATTCTTTTATCCCGCATATTCTATTGTTTATATGTAAATCTGAGCGGTTGAAAACGTCACTCTTCACTGCTTAAACGATAGAAATGTGTGAGTGTGTATGATGCATCTGTGGACGTACGTATATATCTATGTTTGTTTTGCCTCGGTTCATCATATATTGGCACAAGCATAAACAAAGAGAATGCATAACAAAGAACCCTTTAGAAAATATGCTTCTATATTACTATGCCGATAACTCGTTGACAACTGTTAATAATGTATTCAGAAATTATCACTGTTCAGTCTGGGTGTATTTTAACGATTTCTGATGAAAACGAATCTTTTATACAGATTTGTGTGCACATTCATCTGGGTGGCAATGTAGAATTCATCTGGGCGACGATGTGTTTCGCTAACAAACTCATCGGTGGACGTTGAAAAATGTGAACTTATCTGCTTTTTTGAAACTGAGAAAGATATTTAAGACAGTATGCTTAATCCGTCTTCATCAGGTAATTAATAGCTGGAAGAATAATATCAGAACGTACGATCACAAATTGGTCTTATAGCAAAAATCCGATATAAAAATTAGTTGTTATATAACACATCTATTTGTTATACCAAAGCAGAGTTATCATCTTTGGTCTAAAAATTGACAACATTCATACAAGCCTTATGAACTCGACAGACTGATAAAAACTTTGTTGGCGAACTCGGAATTGTTTTTAAAAATGTAACTTTCAATTAGGAAGTGTAACACATCTCTCAATATATTCTCCTCCATGTCTATTTACTCTATGCAAATTAAGTTGGTAGGGGCACAAACTTAGTGCATAACAAGGAAGTGCGAAGCGGAAATCGACGCCGGACGCTATGAAACATTGAATTTTACTGGGTGTTGTATGAAATGCTTTGTCCTTGGAGCATTCATTGAAGAGGAGTCAAATGTTGTCTGATTAAATTGATATTACTTCGATACGATGGTATTTTTTAACACTGATTAATCATTTGAATAACTATGTATTGGCAATCATTTCGTTGATTATTTTTTTTTCTATTAATGCCACCTTTTACAGCAGAAATTCTCAAGCTAGCAATTGTACGACTTCAGCTTCCTAATCTGCTTTTAACACTCATATATTATTTCATATTAATCATTATTTGTTACTTTACACTCACATTACTCATAACATTGTCCACAGAGCATTTCGAACATTTAAAAGCTGATCTTTCAAGTAGTTTCACAAATCAGTTAACTTCCAAGCAGCTTAACTACTTAACTTTTATTAAATAATAGTCGATGAAATTTTTTTAATGATTTAATTTAAAGCATCCGGGAGCATTGTTTGAGACTTCAGACACCTCTACATTCTTCGCAATGAAATGATTTCTATTTGTTTGAATAAGAGCGAAAGATGGAAGGGGAGTGCTTCGAGAACAATTATCGTTATGTTCATGATTTGAAACAAAAATGCGCTAAATTTGCATTTTGAAACGTGGTCACTTTCAATCACAACAGATTTGCTGTTATCACCTCTTGCTCCTTTAACCCCCCCCCCCCCCCCCCCCCCCCCCACCTCTTGCTCCTTTAACCCCCCCCCCCCTCCTCACTCACCCCATCCATTTTACTTTGCTCCCTGTCCAAGGTATTTCCAAAGTAGCGTCGATAATGGAGTATTTTTATAGCGTCGCGGCTTTCATGCTACAGTTGTATGAGTCCATATCTCGAGCATCAATACATGTACATATCACATCTCTACAGGCGACCGCTCGCATTCACCGACAAGTGTGATCAAACAAAGTGAGTGCATTTCTTTGTTGTTGACATAGTCCAATGATTTCATTGGTTAAATCATTGTACGGCAGATTCTTATGAGCATCAGCATAGAAATGTTCAGCGTTTTCCTGTCAGAAAAATTAAAATTTTTTTTTTTCCTTGGAGAATTGAGGAAAGGGTGATGTTAAGGTGAGAGAAATCGAAGACAGATTTATTGAGGATCAATCATCGTGATGATGCTGTTTTGGACACATCACCATCTACTGGCGAATGACCATCTATGATCGGTGAATGCCTACGCTATGTGCATTCCTCCTAATCATTTAAGCAATGTAGTTTTTTCGGGATTGGTTTCTCTCCGATTAAGCAATTCACTCAATGTGTCTGGAAAACCATTATTATTGACCTCTATCTTCATTTGTAAGTTTACTTCAAAGGAACATATCGAGCCTGAAATCAATGTTGAACTTTAACAGTTGAATTCGGTCAAAGAGGAATCACTTTTTCGTGTATTCGAAAATTTAATCATTCAAAAACATCCAAACTCTCGAAAGCTGCTAAAAATTTTCTATACAAAATTGACGGAAACAGTAGAAATTTGAATTTCTTTTATCTTTAATTTATCGACCCTCAGCCATTACTATGTCACCATTGAAATACGTCCAACATCCGTATCTCAATTTGGCAAGTTCTGCAAAATAGCATATATTATTCTATTTGTTCATCCCACTTACAAAATTCAAGATGTCGCGTGAAAAGCGTTGGCGGATCTTTTCATAACATTTAGCAAGGTTTCCTACCTTACTAAACACACTCCATTCATTCATCCTTAACGCTAAGAAGGCAATAGCATCCCTTTCTCGTAGGACTGGAGGTTAGAAAATATCATCGCTCTTTTGTCCAAATCCGGTTGTCATCTAAGTTGTGTAAAAAGTTTAACTTAACTAATTTTATCAAATGCACCAAATTTTGATGAGCGTATCGGACATGCCGCTTGCTCGAACGCTAGAGGTTGCACACTTTAAATATTCCCGTAAGAAATTCGCTGATAATCGTCAAAAAAAGGAAAGAAAAATGCTTAATTGTACATATTCGGAAAGAAATTTACTCGTACTTATCTCACCTTAGCAATTGCGCACGTTGAATAGTTTTTGTTTTGACCACATCATTATGCACCTTGAATTTGCTAGTGAATATTCATAAGTAAATAATGAAAGAGATTTTGATTTCCATTTCTTGCTTTCCTCCGTCCGTTGTTTGTTTGAATGGTGAAAATAAATTCAGTGAAGAAACTTTTTTTTTTCTTGGACTCGAACTTATTCTCCACAAAATGAAAGCTTTTGTAATGGTTGGAAGCATACCACTACTTCAACGTACTTGTGAAATATGGGACATATCACTTGATCACTTGATAGGCCGGATTATCAATATATATATATATATATATATATATATGACTGAAAAAGCTGACCAAAACTGCTGAATGCTTCAAGGTTGTTGAACCTTAGTTTCAACTTTTCAGATTTATTCTTTCATTGTGCGGCTGAAAGGAAGTATTATTTTTATGCAGAGATAATTTGAATATGCATGTTGAATGTACGGGAGTGATTTTTTTTCAGCTTTGATGCACGTTATATGAAGTGGAAAAATTGCACCGATATGTGTGTTACTGTAAGGATGAACGATCGACTTGGAGGTATGACCTTTGTGGGAATTCATTACCTGTTCTGGTGCAATTTTCACGTGTGGTTTTTTTTCCCTTTCCATTTCTTCCCTTTTCCCTTTAATTTGCGACCTTTCTGGAGCGTAACTTCTATCAGAACTTTTTTTACTCGCCTTCTTTCCTTTACTCCGCCTTCTACTACTCCCCATTCCTCCTGCGCCTTTTCTACGTCGTTTTCGTTATCGTGAATCGATGTTCTCCATCACTGACTGTTTTCGATAAAGGTCGATATTGCTGTTGCGAGATTTCTAACTCTGAGATCTATAAGTCTCAGCGGAAACCTTTTTCAATATTTTTGTTTGTGGCTAAACACAAGTTTAGGTTTTCCTCGTCGATCTACATGTCTCCGAAAGCAGTTGAGAAACGAAGATGCTGACAAGTCATTCGCCACTTCCAAATGGACAGCGCGTGCCGTAAGACATGTGAACAATCCTACCCAACTTTTTTGAACTTTGCTTTCATTGCCTAAAAGAGCTTTTACGTTGAATGGTCCAAAATAGTCCACTCCCACATTTTCGAAGGCTCGGGTCACAACTGCGCGGCATGATGGTAGATCTGGCATTTTTGGAAGCTTGAACGGATGTGTGAGCCATCTACGACATTTCATGCACCTTTTCTTGATGACTTTTTTACCGTTTCTCTTCCTTTGGCTATCCAGTACTTCGACCGCAGTTGGTTTAACGCGTGGGCAGCCCCGAATGCATTAAGACTTCATGCTGATAAATAATAGGCATTTCGGCGATATGGTGTTTAGGTAGAAAAATCGGAAACTTAGTGTCTCGGGGGAGATCTGAATAGGCAAGACGTCCTCCACATCTCCAGAGATTATCATCGCATCGAAAAAGCTCCCAACGCACAATCTCCGCTTTCGTGACCATTTCTTCTTGAGCCTGTCTGATGAGTTTTTCCGCTTCTATTTGGTCTTCCACTCCTACTGTTTTCTTTTCCGTTCCTTGAGGTTCCGTACGAATCTTATTACGGCAGCCGTAATTCCTTTCACTTTCCTCCAACTGCTATACTTGTTTGCATCGACTACAGAGATTTGTGGCACAATCACTTTCTCCTTCAGCACCGACTTCAAGCGCTGTAGCTGTTATCGTAGGTTGTTTGTTATGGTCTCTCCTCACTTTGCTCTTTTGAAAGATGTCTTCGCTGAACACACACTGTTGCGTATTCGAAAACTCCCATTTTGGGCCAATTCTCTTCGGATTGTCTGAGCCATGATGGGCCATGCCACCACAACGAACTTTCCTTAAGCTTGTCAGGAGCAATGCCCTTTGTCGCAATATCGCTCCGGTTTTGATCGGATGGGACGCAACTCCACCATTTCGCCGTACTACGCATTTCCTTTAAACGATTTTCGATGAACCTTGTATCGATCTCTTTATTTGAACGTATCCAGTACAAGACACGTTTGCTATCGCTTCAGTAATGGCTCGCTACTTCTTCCATTGAAAGTTGCTTCTTTACAAACTCTAGTAATCGTACTTCAATAAAGGCTGCTAACAGTTCGAGTCTTGGAACAGAAGCTCTCTTCACGGGGCACAGACGTGGTTTGGCCATGACTAAGTTCGTTAATACAGCACCATTTACGATTTCACGATTGTATACCGCTGCAGCGTAAGCCTGTATCGAAGCATCAACAAAAACGTGGAGTTGTCTCTCCTTTGTACTATGGAAGAATATTTGACGAGGAATGTCGTTTACTGTATTATTCCAACATTTCCTGTATTCTTTCCCATAAATTCTCTTCTCCTTCCAACAAGTCGTCCCATTTGTATTTTTTCTTCCATAATTCCTGAAGGAATACTTTCACTGGAACAAACACTGGTGCCATTAATCCGAGAGGATCAAAGTGAGAGGCTACAAAGCTCAGTACTTGTCGCTTGTTTTGGGCGGCAGCATTTTTGTCTTTCACACCTAGTATTATTTTATCCTTCCTTAACAACCATGTTATTCCTAACATTTTGGTCTCTTCTATTTCTTCTCGATCTTCCGGAGGAATAGCATCATGCACTTTTTGTTATTTGACACGAACGATCTCAAGTTCATTCCGGCACCTGCAAAAATTGCTTTTCCTCCACGATACAACTGTATTGCTGTCTCTAAGTCTTCTGCTTGCAACATGATATTGTCTACGTACAGATTTTTTAAGATTTCTTGAGCTGTAGTGGATCCAATTTCTGTCAAGTGTTTCGTCAAAGTTGCAGCAAGTAAGAACGGACTGGAAACCATTCCGAATGGTACT
>QEWY01000287.1:365968-385847 GCA_006503575.1 Baylisascaris schroederi
ACTTACTCTGATCTGTTTTTTGTTCCCGTTTTTCAGCTTTAGCAGAATATTTACCTGCTTTGTATCATAACACTTTGGTTGCTGAGTGCCGAATCCCGCTATGGATATTTGGCTCCTTTTCCCAGTGGTCAGCTTCAGTTGATCACAAAGTTCCTCGGTGATAAATGATCCTTGACAACCTGCGTCAAAGAACGCCAAAACAGTTTTCCTCATTTCCGGCTTCTCCGGATTGTACACGTTCACCTCCTTACAAAGAAGCAAAACGGCCTTCTTTCCCCATCCCTTCTAGGTGACCGCCGCTGTCAACACCGATTCGTCAGGTGATCGGTTCACTTCCTTGTCGAAAGTGGCTGTTTGTTTCTCCCTATTGTCCTCTGGTTCCTTCGGTTTACTTCCTTTCTCGGAACCACTTTTATTCCCTCTCTTTGGACAGAGCGCCGAGTTGTGTTCCTCTCTGCAATAGAAACGCATTCCTCTCCTTGCGCAAACCTTTGCGCTATGTCCTTCTGCGAGACATCTGAAGCAAAGCCTTTTCTCTCTTATCCGACCAGCGCGCTCTTTCACGGTTGCGTACTCATGGCAGTCACTATTCCAGTGAGGGCCTCCGCAAACGGCACAACTTCGTTTTTTACTTTTCGGCACTTGATCTTCCTTTCTCCCTCGGCACTTGCTTACTATCGAAGAAAATGCTGACGTTTCCTTTGAATCATACTTTGTCGTCTTTCTGTCCTCATGACGATCTCTTCTCTTTGTCGTCATGCCACTGGTCACACGCATTATCGTTTCTTTTCGAGCAGTCAATTTGTCGACATACTCACGAAGCTTATCGACATTCCAAGATGGGTCTCCACCCTTCTTTTCATAAACTTCGAATAAAATCCACCTCGGCAATTTCTCCTCTACCATCAGCTCGATTATAGGATGGTCCGTACCCTCATTCATCACATTTAGCTGTCTCAGAATTCGTTCGATCTCGTCTAGAACGACCCTAGGATTTCCAGGATCTGCCTGAGGCAACCTTTTCAATTCGTCATGAAGGCATTTTTTAATAAGGACTTCATTCCCATAACGCGTTTTTAAAACGTCCTCCACCACTCTGTAATTGGAGGCCTAATTCCGTATCCAGCTACCGTTGCATAAGCCGCACCCTTCAAACTACTGAGTAAGCAGTTGAGTTTATTGACGTCGAGTATTGGCTGTTGATCTACTGCCGCCTCGAATGAGGACCAAAATTCAGGCCATTTGCGTATATCGCCCCGAAAAAATAGCCAGCTCTAATTTTGGGAGCTTAATTCTCGGTGCCGATCTTGGCAATTCAGTCACCTCCTGTGCTTCAGACTTCTTTTTGTCCTGTGATTCGAGAAGTAGTCTTGCTGCTTTCTGTTTTCGGCACTCGACTAGCCCAAGAGTTTCTCGAGCTCTCTCCATAACTTGGAGCACACCATTCGGATCGTCTGCCATTTGTTGATAAATCCGATCTTCCTCTTTTGCTTTATTTCCTCTTAAACCGATCCTCAAAGAGAGCCATTGTTCGTGATATTTTTCTAATACACCGATCGCGGCATTTATCTTACGCACGTAGCTGTCAAACTCATCAACATGCTCTTCGAGAAAAACAGTTTGTTTAGCTAAGGGGTCGTCAGTTCTCGGGACCTCTAACCCCGGGATTCCTTTCAGGTACCCTATCAGCCTATCATTTGTGGGCCCCATAGCCTGCCGATGTACTCCCGACATTGTGACTGCTTAACTCCCGGCTCGTGGCACCAAAATTTTCTGTCGTGAACAAACGAGGTTGGCGGTCGTATGTAGACGACACAAAACAGAATGGAAGGATCGATGGTTTATTAGAAAAGAGATTAACAGAGTTAAGATCACGAGGCACGTGAAGTAAAACTAACAAACTGCACAGACCTGCCACAAAACTGGCGATGTCAAACAATAAACGAAACAAGGACAATCAAAAGCACCAACCTTGATGGCGGGCAGGTTGGGCGACTTGAGCGATATTGTACAGGCTAAGGGCGGGATACAACTTCAGAATATGGCACCTTTTGCCAACTGTGGCAGGGCCCAATACAATGAAGCGCAACACAAACCACACGGAACACGAGGTGTCGGGCGATTGCTTTCGTGCCGGCACCAGGTTATCAGATTATCAATGTACCTTAGCCTAACTCGTGCGGTTGACTGTTGTTCACCGATATTTGTTTTCCCGCGTTGTCGATGATTTTCTCTTTCTGCTTGCCGACCTCTCTGCCGGCCTCGCAGCTATCGAGAACTTTACACTGGATCAATTACAACTGGTCACATAAAGAAACTGGCCTGGTTTGACAAGGGCTCGTCCACTTGCACCCTTCCTTTTTTTCAGCCAAATCATTACCAACCTTCTGGTTGGCTCGTCCCAAGTTTGCTCACACGGTTCGAGGGATACCTCTCTGCTCTGCGATCGCCCGACACCTCAAACTTGGGTAATTAAACCTCTGACTTACTTTAAAAACAACGCAAAAACGCGACATAATCGATAGACAATTACACAATCATCATAAAAGTTGACCTGAGCCAAAAGATGTGATTTTTGGTGATCAACTAATAAAGGAGGTACGAACAAATGGCAAGAAGAATGCAAAACGTCAAAGCTATTGACGAGATCGCAAAACTTCGAGGCTACCAACAAGCAACAATGAGAATCGAGTTGAAATTCAAGAAAAAAACAACAAACGAAAAAGTGATGACGAGTAACGCAAACCCTCTACGCTTACACACGACCGCAACGCCGGTTGAGTAAGACAATAGAGTCGTTACAGCCGGACGTCAACTTAGATCGTTCTATGAGTCACCTCGTTGAGACACAGTTTGGGTTATTGTCTGCAGCAGCTAAGTAACTCACTCGCGTATCTTCGCGACAGCGTTCACCATCGTATGATCCTCTCAGTTACTTTTCGTCGTCCGGCCATAACATTAAAAATTTCCGGCCATAACATTAAAAATATGCATGTAATACATGCTGACAGTCGTAACATAGTTTCTCGTTTCTTCACCAAGATCGTGCTATATACAGGCTAATTTAATAGGGAGTCGACAAGGTTGTTACATACCGCGTTTCTGCTTCGATGGTATCCTTCTTTGAGCAATTTAAAACATTTGCGAAATTGTTATTGAGAAAATGCAGTATATCGAGTATATTAGTTAATATTTTTATGGATTTTAGATTCGTTAGGTGCTTGTCTGAATCTTCATGTTTGACAATTCAATGATTCAATCATAAACGGGAATGAAATATGAACTGTAGTTGTTTTGCTTCAGTCATAATTTGCCACTGATTTCGGAAATCCTGAACAATTGAGAATCCGTCGAATATTTTTGACAGATCGTCATAAATAATAATATTTTTTTCACTAATATAATATTCGTTTTATTAGAGCAGCCAAATTATTTATCACTCAAATCCTTTCTAGTCTTATTAAAGCTTAAGCGCAATTTTATGCTGCAGTCAAATTGCGCGAGTTTGCGCCTTAAATATGCGCCTCTTAAAGTGGAGTGCCGCTTTTGGTTAATGATCGAAGACGCTTAAATGTGCTTCAAGGTCATCGCATTTGTAATCTCATGCATTAGTCATAAGCCACAACACAAACTGAATCCCGATAATAGATTCTGAATACCAGTGATCCTGAATCTCGGTAACTGCCTTTTTCGAATTACCCACGACCTTCTGATGTGGCCACAATCTCACGGTCTTTCCATTCTTTATTGTCTTCCAGATTGACTTTCATGTATTCTAATATATTATCATGTTGAGTCGTAAATCCTTGCATTCTTTGTTCAGTAATACCCAAAGAATAAAATGCCACATTTCGAAGGATGGTAGTAGTAGCATCTGTAGTAATAGTAAACTTTGCATCCGTGTATTTTAATGAGGGTAAAGCATTATCGGCTGCTATGTTGCTGGTAATTGAATGTTACTGATAAAATAGACAGAAGTAACAGTTAGATCAGTAACGTTCTTGTTCAGTGGATGGTTCCTATTGCATTGTTTCTGAAAAGGCTTTAAAGAAAGACACTAAATGAAAGTGTAATGTAAACGAAAGCTGATAACATTTATGCAGTTTTAAAAAAATGGAAAAAGATCAAGTCAAAATGAGTCAGTTAACTTCTGAAGCTTTTTTTGGCTGCTTTTGAAAGGAGTTTTAATGGGCGAGGAGGTGGAACTTATCGATAGTAAGCCTTTACGCTAAAATGAACCCCTCGTTTTTTGCTTTATTACCTGTACTCTACCAGCTGGACATCTGTGCTGCGATAACTGACTAACGTTCGCATTGAATATTTGTATTACGCATTCTAACCTGCGAAATTGTGATCTAATTTAGTCATTGAGTTGCGCATATATTCCGCATTACGCCAGCTTAATAGGTTGCGTAACGTTGGCTTGATGTGGTGCGTCATGCGTTCATTTTCGTATAAAATAATCGTTTATCGTAATTTCTTGACCAATATATAATGGAATAAATAGTGCTCATTGATGCGGAAAACAATAATTCAATAGCGCGGTGTATTTCACTATAGCTTTCCGTTATGCGTTACGCATTCATGAAATTCCCTTAAGAGACGATCGGTGTGCATCGTTGCATGACACTTGAGGAATCACAGCGAAAATTCAATTCCATCGCCGATTTTGCTCGCTTGCTTTCAATCATTTTCAACTGCTTAAATGCTTTGTGCTCTTAATGCTTATTGAACGTTTGCTTGAACTTTCCAGCTAGGATCCATTCTCGAAAGTATTCGACAACGAAAAGGATGCAGAACATCCGCGCGCACAGAATGCACAGGTGGTAACCACATTGATCAACGATCAGAATATTCAGTGCTAAAAGCTGAATTATTAAATTTTTGAAGTTTTTATAAGAAGGACAACCAAGTGTAGAGACCCTAAATTTTTTAAAATTTTTCCAAGAAAATTTCTCATAAAAGAGAAGAATTAAAAGTTCTCAAAGGGTAAAACAATAAATGAGGCATAGATATAGTTAATACTTTTCCATCGTAATATAAGGAACGAATTTTTATTCTTACTAGTTGGACTAAGGAGCTAAAATTAAATAAATAGTAACATATGTATCACAGTTGGGAACCCGGACAGATATGTAATCCCGGAATATATCATATTAAGACCAAGTAACATGAAGGAATAATTTGCCAAGAATAGAGTGGAGCAAATAGACTACTGTTAGGAAACAAGATGTTAAGAGAATAAGGCAAAGACAGTTATTAATTGCCTATAATAATCGAGGTGAACACTTTTCGGCCCTCATTCGTTTAAGTGTACACCTGAGTCATGCGCGGATTCTATTTGATATGGTTCTAGTTGATGTCAACTAGTAATTACAATCCAACCGGAGCGATTCGTTAAGGCAACACTATAAATAGCTGATGGAACGATCTACATGAAAATATAAAAACAGCCGTAGTATGCGCTCTCTATTCTCTCTCATTTTTTCCCTACTGAAATAGGAGGAAGAAAATGGACAGTGTTGTTCGTCACTCACCATCTCATTTCTCCTGATACCAATTGAATATATTTTCATAAAATTTTGACAAATAAACCCAAGCAATAATTCTTCCGCTTCCGCCCACTTGTTCATATTTTTTTCACCCCAGTAGGCAAAAATTGTCACAAGAATATTGTTGTAGAATTTTCATCGCTCTTTTTTGGTTCAGTTGGCAGTTCTGAGCACATTTCAGTTGCGATCCATAAAATTCAATAAAACCCTCCGGTCGTTTATTTATACTTTACAATGTGGTTTGCGTCTTTTTCTTGCAACTAAAGTATGCAACATTCTTAGACGTTCAAGTGGTGCGATTTTTGCAGCTGCTACAAAATCAAATTAGAATTTTGTGGAGTTACAGATCCTCAGGTCGTTGATTACGACTTTTGGACTATCATTATGCACATCTATGTTTCAAATGCGAATGGAGCAAGTTAAGTGTTTGAGCGCACTGTTCATTGCATTGTCGCATTAAACAACACTTTGCAACGAACATTCTTTATATTCCACGGGACATTCATTGAAAGTTAAGCGGTTCGCGTCATTCATGAAAATAAGTGATGAATGGCAGAGATAAGCGTTGGCGAATCGTCAGAATTTCAAAATTATGCATAAGAGTGGGAAGATGTGGTGAAATGATTGATGTGATGGAGTTGAGATACTAAAATGAATGCTGTCGAATTCATAATATAACTAGCATTCCGCTTACACACAGACATGCAGATACACGTAGACATTCTCTCACATACGCATACGCATATGCAGAAATACACAGATATCAGCAACAACGAACAAGTCGTTGATGGGAGTCTTTGGCAAGTTGTGTTGAAAAGCAATACGCTTGGGAAATCGAACGGACAAGCTTTCTCGTTGCATATCGAAGTATTTGTGGGATGCTGCAAATTCTTCGAGCAAAATTTCGGCTCAAGAAGGTAACGGAAATGATACAGTGAACAGTTTGGAGTTGTTGAAAACGAAATTATAAGGCAACGTGCCATCCGCACATGATTTGAAGCGCGTCGAGTGTAATTAACTTCTATGGTGTCTCTAAGTGAAGGTTTCATCCATACTCTGTAAATTGAGAGGATATTCGTAGCATTATGCATATGCCCATGACTTGAAGCTTGCGTTTATCGTATACGTAGGAGCATATTTTTAAAATGTTTGCAGTCACACCTGTTTGTGACAATAGATCATCAGTTTATCAAGCATGCGAATTCCTCCGATTGTTTCATCCCATTTTTTGATATGTCCGGTGCGAATGGCGAGCCTTCATTAGGTGAACATAATATGCGCATTGAATTTTCGCGAATGCAAAAGTGGTTAAAGAACATTTTCGAGGATATCATCTGCTTATGAGAGGGTAAAGGAAGAAGAAATTGGTAATTCTGTGGGAAGTGCGAGGATCGTCCTAATATATTACAGCGTTGTTAGCATAAGCTATAGCCGTCCTTATTCATAGCACACCAACAAGTGCTCAGCTCTTTGCAATAAAATGATTTCAGTTCAATTCTGGTGCATGGCGTAATGCTCCCACAAAAAAAAAACATCAAATAGATTTCATTTCAACTGGTGAGAAGAGAGAGGGGAGGAGAATAGTGCAACAATCTTTGTCATTGTTACGCGAGTTTTATATATTGGAGCTCTTATTTGCTTGCACACCGAAACGCTTCGTTGGTTTCAATGAAAAATACTCTGAATGACATGCTACCGTTATCTGTATGGCAAATATTCGTAATCGTGCTTTACCTTAACTTCATTAAAAGATGCCTCAGTTTTAGTTAAGGAATCTCTTTTAATTTCATGTTGGGATTCATGTGTTATGAGGATAGTTATGCGAGGGTTTCAAACAGATAATGGATTTCCGGAAACGTTATTTCCTGAAGAAAACCATAAGGGACGGATTAGTGTCCATGGCAGCTATTTTGATTGAATAATAAAGCAAATCGTTTCACGGTCCACTTGAATCCATTCTTTCACTAGTGCATTGTTTCTCTTCAACAAAAGGTTTCCATAATATTGATCGCTTCGCCTTAGTGCATGATAGAAATTTGAGTAATAATGCACCGTTAGATAAGAAAATTTCGTTTCAAGTGTAAAAATCAGGGAAGTTTTTTAACGGATTTGGCAGATTGAGTTGTGAATTGAGCAAGGCTCAATTTTTTTTTCATTTCACAGAAATTTTTGTGGGCAAATGTCGAAAGTAATATGTACTTCTTAGCATGAAGAGTAAATAAATAAGCATTCAACTGAATTCCGAACAAATATTTGAGTGAAGTCATCGAAGGGAGCGACGTTCCTCTCCATAGCTGCATTTACTGCGAAAACAGCCCTAACTATTTAATGTTTCAATATACTTTAGGCATGTTGGCTAGTTGAATTATGCATTCGTAATTAACGGCTCACAAATAATATGAGCACATCAGAGGACATAGATTTTCAATGGACTTGAGACGAGTCCTATTCCGACTTTCCAACACAGACAAACTTTTATTACTTCTTCCCCACACAGATGAACTTCATGCAACGATCTTCATTGCTACCTCATTTAAGCGAAGTAAATGAGCATACAGGTGGTTTTAACTTAAATTAGTTCACTTCACTTACGAAAGAATTTTGATCGGGCAACTAAATGGTAGGCAATGATCTCATAAGTTTTAGAGTTTGTGGAAGAAGTTTTTAAATGAAACAGGAAATGTGCGGAAGACTATATCATCTATTCCATATAAAAGAGCATGCAAGGATTCGGTTCTTACCAGTATTTAACTTCTTAATTCGAAAGCAGTTCTAGTTTTGTTCATTTAGCTCACGGAGAACACGGATCAGATGTGGAATGATAGATGAATGGATAAGATGTGCCAAAAGAAAAACTTGTAATAGGGGTTCGAGTCGATTTTCCTCTATTGCTCGACGGGTATTTTATTTCCGCCTCTATAATCTTTGCAATTTTAGTTTGTCCATTTGCGATATCTTTCTCAGATGTTTTTTTCCATCTAATCTATTATTGCCCTTTGAAAATTGAAGAATGTTTAATTCATTTCGCTTTTTTAGTTTGCGCAACATTGCTGGTTGATTTCTAATTACGATTGCATATGTGTATAGCACTTTGATATATAGTCGATTCACTTGACACAACAAAATAATGGGGCTCAATGACGTCACCATTAGGGGATAGCGAGAAGAGTGCAGAAAGGAAAACACCTAAGAATACAAAAATATTTTAGGACAAAGCAATCCTTTTTTTCGATATGAAGTGCACACAAAGCGCGATGAGTTCGAATCGAATTGGCCTTCCCTTGGGGTCGCCACTCTAGCGCAAGTTGTTAAAAGGCGCCTCTCGATAGACGATAGCATTGATTCGAAATTACTTTTAATACTTTTTGTTATCATTGCATTCTTTCCTCATTTCATATGTGATAAGCAAGTCTGATAAGTTGAAAAAAAAAACGACTCGTGTTTATATGAACCGTCTTTGGAGAATCAGCATTAAAGCTTGATGAATTCCTTCCTCATAAATTTTTATCATCTCTTTAAGTGTTCGATGTTTTTTGCAACTACTGAAAATATTTCAATTTTTTTTGAAAATAATCCCATTTGAATAGATTTTGCTCTTTCTTATCTCGAAGAACGTATTTTATCCTGCATTGTTAATCTCGAAAAATTTCTCAGTCATCACATACACCAAACTAATTTCGCACTAATTTCGCATATCTCCGCTTAGCCTTAAATGCACGAATACTGTATGAGAGACTCAATGCAGCCAAGATATGGCATTTGAAAAGTACTAATAGAAGGCCTGTTGTGCTGTTGGAAGTGTGAAGATAATATCATAGTGGAACTCATTTCATACATAATAATAATAGCAGTAATTGCTCAGCTATTTCAGTATAGTTATTGATGACTAATGGAGTTCACTGTAGTTTATACGTGAATTTAGGTCGACGGCGCGAAGGCTATTTACGGGGATGCATGTCGGACATTCTTCACTATAATCAGACAATCGCTCGTTTGAGTAGTTCAAATTTCTGTGCGGTCGTTCGAATGCGTGACTTATTCGTCTCCACTGAAAGGTGAATTTCTCCGAGATTCTTTTTTTTGCTCATCATAAATGAATACTTAAAGAAAGTGTTTCATCTGTGCTCCGTAGTCTTCAATTGAACACCACTAGTAAGGCAACCACGGCTATTGCCACTTAATGAATTGGACAATTTGTCGTTAATCTTCAATAAGTCAAGCAATATTGCCAAATCTGATAAATCTTTTCTTCCCATAAATAAGTCCATTCTTTCCCCAGTTAAGCACTGAAATTTTCCTAGAAGTGCTTACCAATTTTAAAACTTCAATTTCTTCTTTACAATCTCGAACAATTTAGAGTGGATTGTTTCTTCCAACGAAAATTTCGTAACGTTTTAAGCGATTTCGTTTGCTCTTCGATAGTCTGTGAACATCTGAAAAGATTTGTTTTTTTTTCGAAAATCTTCAGCGTTTTAATCGAGTGGTTTGAAATGGAACTTTGGCACGCACAGATACATGAAAGAAGTTTATCGAGGATAGATTCGTGCCTCGCAGACAGAAACGTACACAGGCACGCAACCTGTCGAACATTCGGATTCGCTCTTAAATTCAGGATAACATAGGAATCATGAGATGAAAGGGTGTGGCCCGCTTAAAGTTAATAACTCCTGTGGTATGTGGTCTCGTTTTTTAACTCTAAAAAAGTATCTCTTAATAACATATACGATTCAATCGAAGTGCTTTTAACGATGCTCAGGAAATGAGGCATTTAAATGGCAATCAATTCCAGATATCTGTTCGAGCCATCAGATCATGTGCAATTGTGTACGTGTCACACCGGGCTGTGCAACTCAGCAGTTCAGCATATCTCTATTCACTTTTTACTTTTTTTAATATTATTTAGTGCTGTTTTGTGATCGTTGTTGCTCAATTGTTTGTTCTGTTTTTCATATGCCTCAGCACTTTGACTGCTCCATCGTCCATTTTCCTCCCTCCTCACCTTTCGAGAAATATTTCAGTATTCAATAAAGGGGAGCGAAACTTGAGATATTATACGGTGGCTCATTGTATAGGAAAACAAACTGAATGATGCTATCCATCATTCTCGTTATAGGTTTGACAACAGGTGTCCAAAAGCACTCGTTGCCTATCGATTTGCAAGCGCCTTAGCTCGGGCGTGGATCAGAATGCTCGTTAAATAGATGAATGAGGAGTTGCTTTGGTCCTGGTTATGGAACTCCATGGACTTCTGTTCAGGTTTTGTTCCCCTTCTTCCCTCTCTCCGTTGTACTACGTATTATAGATGTTCTTCGAATCGAAAATGCTTCGGCTCATTACCATTTCAGGGATTATTTGAAATAAGCGAACAGTTCGATAGGAGAAAACAATAGTGTAATTGCTGGCACCTGTTCGTTCGAGTTGCTCAAAAATATGAAAACTTAAAGCTTCTCTTCGATATATTCGGCGTTTTCAAACTAACTATTGTTAATAAATGGTGGGAAGTATGAATGGAAAGCATTGAACTACAATTTCGCAGGTTCGTAAGCGGAGATATTTGAATAGCGAAAGCATAAATATTGTGAAATTTTGTAAATTTATGAAGGGTTTTTAAACCATTAGGCTGGTTTTAGTTTTTGTTCCAGAAATAACCACAGCAATGGTTTGGAAAGCAATCATTCGTCCATTTTTAATCTCTCCGTGTTTGCTGCTAAGATGAACTAAGAGTTCATATGTGATTGGATGATTTTGCAAAAGAATTATTGCAAATATTGGAGCAATGACAACAAAATTCATAACGTTCATTTGACTTGTATGTTAAACAGATGAAATTATTCGAGTTTTTTTTGCCAGAAAATTTTTGCTATTGAATATGGATAGGAGAGTTCAGAAAATTTCAGAAATGGAGCAGATCGTTAAGTGCAGTGCTATGTTTATGTGCCATTGCGACACAAAATATATTTCAATGTGTACAATTTTTTAAATGAATATATTGGTGCTAAATGTTCAAAATAATTGTGTTAAATTAATGTGCAATATTGCGATAAAGACAAACAAAAATGGCGCATAAAAGATATCAAATTTAGAAGTAGAACATTGAACGGTGAAAAGATCAACGATGCTTCACTATCTGGAGGTTTCAACTGAGATCTGTATGCCTGTGTGTGTCTGTATCTATTTGTGTCCGTGTCTGTATGTATGTATCCATATGTGCCTGAGTGGGTCTGTGTGTGTGTGTGCATGCGTCTGTGTGTGCCTGTGTGCGTCTGCCTGTGCCCGTGTGCGTCTCTGTGTGCCCTTGTGTGTCTGAGGGCATGTCTTTCTGTGTGGCTCTGTGCGTGTCTTCCTGTGCCTGCGTCCGTCTGTGTGTGTCTTTTTGCGTCTGTGTGTAGCTGTGCATGTCTGTGTGTCCATCCATGTGTGCCTGTGTATGTCTGTGTTTGTCTGTGTATGTCCGTACGTGTCTGTTTGTGCGCGTCTTTATCTCTGTCTGTTTGCGTGTGTCTGTGTGCATCTTTGTGTGTCCGTTTGTGTCTATGTCTGTCCGTTGTGTCTGTGTTTGTCTGTGTGTCTTTGCGCGTCTGTCTGTGTGTTTCTGTGAGTCTGTGTGTGTCTGTTTATGTCTGTGCATGTCTCCATATCTGTATATCTGTTTGTGTGTGTCTGTTTGCCTCGGCATGTGTCTGTGTGTCCTTGCGTCTATCTGGGTCTGTGTGTGCCTGTGCGTGTCTTTGCATATCCTTGTGTAAATAAGGAATCAAATTCACGAATATGGATTTAATCAGTAAATATCGTATTAGTACAATAAAGTGGGAATTAAATTAATAACCGGAGAATTGAATCAATGAAGAGGGAATTAAATTTAGGTGTGGGGAATCAAATTATTGAACAGGCAATTAAATTGACAAATATTGAGTCAAAATAAGAAATAAGGAAGAAAGTTTGTAAATAGAGAGCTAAATTAACATATATGAAATTAAATTAATAATTATCGATAGGAATTGACTAGGGAGGAAATTAATAAATATATGATGAAATCAATAAATATTGAAATAAACTGATAACTTGACAATTAAATTAATGGATGGGGAACTAAACTAACAAACAGCTAATTAAGTTAATGAATAGAAAACTAAATTAATAAATAGGGACCTAAATCAATGAATAGGAAATTAAATCAACAAGTAGCGAAACAAATTAATAAACAGGGAATTGAATTATTATATAGGGGATTCAATTGACAGCTAGGGGATTAAATCAATAACTAGGGAAATGACTTAATAAATAGGAAATTAAATGAATAAGCAGGGAAATGAATTATTAAATAGGGAATTATATCAAAAAAATAGTGAATTGAATCAACGTGTGGGGAATTGAATTAGTAACTGGAGAATTGAATAAATAAATATGGTGATGGACTAATAAATAGGGAATTAAGGTAATTAATAGGGAATTAAATTAACCATCAGGGAGCTACATTAATAACTGGAAAAAATCATGAATGGGGGATTGAATTAATCAAAAAAGAATTAATTAAGAAACACTGAATCAAACTGATAAATAGGCAGTTAAATTAACAAATAGCGAATTAAATAATAATTAGGTAAGTAAATTAAAAAATAGGCAATCAAATTATTAACTAGGGATTTAAATTGAAGATTATCGGATTAAGTTATAAATACAGAATCAAATCAATAAATGGGGAATCGGATTATTAAATAGATATTTGAATTAAACGCTAAGCAATTAAGTTAATAAATGGGGAATTAAATTAATAAATATCGATTTAAATTGCTAAATTAGTGATGAAATCAGCAAATATGAAATGAAACTGTTATATAGGGAATTAAAGTAACAACTGAGGAATTAAAGTGACAATTAGGGGACCACGTTAACAAGTAGTTAATTAAGTTAATGAGTAGGGATTTAATTATTAAATAGGGAACTGAATTGAAGACTAGGGAATTAAATTCATAGATTTTAATTGAATTAGTAAATAGAGGAATAAGTTGAGAAATAGGGAATTAAATTAATAAATACGGAACTGAGTTAACCAGTGGGGAAGTATATTAACATATAGAGAGTCGAATTAACAAATAGGGAACTAAATTAATAAACAGGGAATTAGATCAATAATTACTCAATCAAATCAATAACTACACGATTAAATTAGTTAATGGGAAACTAAATTAATCAATAGGGAATTGAATTAACAAACGGGGAATTAATTTAGCAAATAGGGAATTAAGTCAATAGGTAGGGAATTGAATTAATAAATAGCGAATTAAATTAATAAACACGGAATCGAATCAGTGAACGGGGAATCAAATCAATAACTGGGAATTAAGTTAATAAATAGTGAATTAAATTAATAATTGGGAAATGAAGTTAATAAGTAGGATTTTAATTAATGAGTGGGCAATTAACTTAATAAATAGGGAATTAAATTAATAAGCGGTAGACTAATAGGTATTCAATTAAATCGATAAATGTGGAATTAAATTAATATTTGGGGAATCAATTTGATAAATATGGAATCAGACTAATAAATATTGAATTAAATCAACAAATAATGAATTAAACCAATGAATAAGGATTTGAATTAATAACTAGGGGGTGAAATTAATAAACATGGGAATTAAATTGATAAATAGGGAATAAATTTAGTAGATTAATTCCAAAAAAGCTAACAAGCAACATTTGAATGAGTTAATAATTCAAGAAACAAAATACTCCTCTTTCATATTGGTGAGTTCAAAATAATTACACAAGAAAAATTGATCGTTCATTTAATTCCATTCTGTTACATTTTCATTCGGCTTGTTGAGAATTTCAATTGCATAAATTGCATAGACTGGAAAAGGTTGCACGATTTTTAAATAAGTTGCATAGATCGTATAGATAGACTGCAGGAATTACATAACTTGGAGAGTAAATTTGCATAGACCGTTTATATCTGCAGAAAAAGTTGCATAGGTTGAAAAAATTTCTGCAACTTGAAAAAGGCTGCTGAACTTTGAAAAAGTTCCATGATGCGCATAATTTCGAAAAATTGCATATGTTGCATAAGAATATCCGAATAAGCTTTAGTTCATTTAACTATGCCCATAACATTTACTGGAGCTAAACTCCTAGGCTTAACTCACATCATTGCAGACGGACATCTTTGAGCAACCTTTTCTAATCACAAAACTTTTGGTTTTTTCATTAAAAAATAGAACTTTTTTGAAAAAAACGGGTTCGCGAATTATCTAATTGACTTTTTTTCGCAATATTTCAGGGACTTTCAAAGTATTCGATCATTATGCAATCACAAGCATGAACCCATTATACGGTAAATACCGTATCTATTCGTGCAATTTCAAGGTTGCAATCACAGAAACACCGCATGAAAATATTTTAATATGTGCGTAATCGAGACGAAAAATAACTATTACCGCACAACAACGGCACAAACTGCCTGAGGATCATCGAAATATGGAAGAAGGTAAATAAGTATGCAAATGAATATAAAATACAATTTGCAGCTGGGAGTCATCATGCCATCAAAAGCGGCGAATCTTCCAATCATATTTATGCTGATACAGTGAAGTTTTCGATTCGCTAAACCAGTATTGTCTGCAAAAATTTTGCTGAAGAAGGAAAGGACAAACTTTTTTAAGAAACGAAATGGAAAGTGAGAGGGATAGGGAAGGAGAGGATTATGGACTCAGCTTTTGCTTGTTTTTTTCCTCGAATCCTCGATTCTTAAGAAGGAAGGAAATTTGGGATATAAATGCGAAAGTTGCCGAGGGTTCAGAAATTACGAAGTTTCTGGATGTTCACATAAACTTGAGCTTTTGAGAAAAGAAGCATTCCAAGAACTCGACTACCGGAGTCGGGACGGGCATGGAAATGGCTCCCTAACCTTTCTGCTTATATGCTTCGCTCCTCCCTCTCTGCTGACCGTTGAAATAATAAGAAGTGTAGTGCTAAAAAAAAATTCTATCATGTAAGCTAATTCACCGTGCAAATTACAAACCTAGTCGACTAAAATATTGACTATTTTTGATGCTCTTAAAAATAAGTGCAAATTTTACGAGAAAAAGATAACAGCATTATTAGACGCTTCGAAATGTGAAGTACCGAAAAAAATTGAAGGATATAAAAATTCTTCATTTTCACTGTAAAATTAATCGAACACAAAAATGATCGGACGATTAATTTATGATAAAAAATTTTAATTTAATCGCGCAAGTATACTTGGTAAGTGACATCCAAATTTTTCTCCCATAAATGCTTACACATTTTAAAAAACTTCCAAATTCTATTTTACAGTATATACATAAAATCTGATTCGTATTCTTGCAGTCAATATAAAGACAAATCAAAAAAATATATACATTATGCACAAAATTTCTGGAGAAAGGATTTATAAGTAAAGAAAAGCATTGACTGATGCACTATCATCATGGTTTCTTCCAGAAAATTTTCAAAACAATCCTTTCAGATAAAAAGGTATCCAATAATTGTTTCATTTCCAATATTGAAAAAACAGTTTTCCTTAGTTTCTTTTAAAGAAATGAAATTGGGGGAGGGAAAGCTACTCGGATTCAATCCGAGAATCTTAGAAAACAAAGAGCATTAGAAAGTAGGCAAACCCTCATTCAAGGAGATTACGGTAATAACCTTTTATCACCCACCCCCCCTCCCCCTCCTTCGTAGAAAAAAGTATCACACTGTCAATTGGATTTGCATGCAGATTCGAAACCTAAAATTAAGAACGTACCAATCTTCATTTAGCCTTTCTGAGTAATATTTTTATTTCGTTCCAATCATTTCCTTCATCATTTGATAATTATGGTTCTCCCTTCATATAACAATGCAATTCGGCCACATTATATTTTGAAAAAATCGATGCTTTTATATATCTCCATAATTATAACACTTATTTTGAACAGAGCTCTTTAGAAATTTTTTCTAACATAAAGAAAAAAATGTAAATTTGGGGTTGAAGAAAACTTCAAATTTGAAAATTTTCTTTATTTAATTATCTATATTCAAATTTCCACTTCTGAATTTAACAACAATCCTATGGGTTTTCAAATGAATCGGATATAATCGAACATAATCAAAAATTAAAAATGATTCCTTCAAAACCCCGTGGAAATTCTTTAAAGAATACTCCATAAATTACGAAGTTGTGAATTGAATTATAGAATATGGCCAATTATGACCAATTACATTTACACAATATCGTCAATCGATCGTGTTGGCTTCTCAAGTTGTGGCGCCTTCAATATCGATTGGTGTACTGACGGAACAGTTGATGTAACTGTCAGCTGCAAAACATATCATTATAGATTACAATTACCTGTAAAATCAATTAGTCCTCAATCAACTTCAAATCAGATATCAAACCAGGCAGGCACGGACAAACATTTCTTTAAATCGAACGACCACAGACAAACACAGACTGTCGACTGAATTTGAATCCGTACAAGAGTATCAAAAACATGATAAAATATTTCAAAACAAGGAACTGATGTGTATGTGCACTAGGTGTGTAAGCTGCACTAGACAAAAATTAGCATAATATTTGAATGTTGCAAAGAAAAACCTCCTAGATGCTTCTATAAGTGTTGTACTTTAAATGAGTTTCGCAACATAAGCGTTGAGAATACGAATATACCTCTTTGCTTGTTCGATTATCGTACAATCTAGATGAGGAAGTTACAAAAGTCCTATATTTTAAATCTGCGCATATAAAAATTACTATGTGCTTTTTTTAGAAATTTGTTTATTTATTTTTCTCAAATTTTACGTGAATAGTAAATTACTTCCATCGATGCAATTTTTTAGAATTTTTCTTCAAAATTAATAGTGGATCAATCCTCTTCTTAATAGCTAAAAAATGGGAAAATACGACAGAAGATGGCACAGTCCTTCGTGCAAAAATCCATCAGCGAAAAAAAAACTTTAAAAAAGGCAAAAAAAAGGAGAGGATTGATTAAATCAATCCCTTAAAATTACACTCATATTTATCGAATAAAAAATTACGAATAATGCAAAACATTTTACACGTAGTAACAAAACGCATAAAGAGTTAATGAAAGGAGTCAGTTACCTGTTCATCTGCTTCCGGAACCATGCTCAGTTTTTTTGAGGCTGTCAACCTGTGTGAAGCGTTCAACTGTAAACACACAGAAGAATTTTGTGCAATTAGCGATTCATTGTGTCCTTCAACTGGCGTAATCAATTCTTTACTATCATGTGATGACGAATATTCAGAGGATCTAAAAAACACATTCGGATTGCAACATGAAACAAAGAATGATAAAAATGGAAAAAATTCGAAATAAAAAAATCGTGAATTGAAAAATTCTGGATTGAAATTTCAGTCTATTCCGATTCATAAAAACGAATACAGCGAAGAAAATTTCATAAAAGGAAAGAAATATTTCTTTGAGACTCTTGGAGAGAATAATACAAATTTTCAAAAATATAAGAACATAAGTTTCATTTTAATTTGCACTAATAGTTGCCATTTTTACAACTAGTTAGGCAAGTTATGGAAGGTTTCCGAGCTTTCTTTTCGAAAGATGGTTGGGGGAGGTGATAAGAGGTAGATATCGACTGATGAAGAAATTATGAGAATGAAAAAAGGTCAACATGAGAAGAGCAGAAGGGCGCGTGATAACACGATCTCTATGACTAAAGAACGAACAGCTGATTACAATGGACTTTTATGCGTCTTTAGCGGCATAGTTTCAAGTGAACAATGGATAAATGAATACAAAAATTGGTAGGACTTGAGCAAAACATATCAAAGGGCGTCAGGAAGAAGCTTAGATCATCAGGTCACCTCATAGTGACCACATCGTCGGCTCATTTCAAAACGATCGGATCATGAGGTTATCTCAAATTATTTAGGCTATCGAACCAGCTCAAATTAATTCAGATTATCGAATCAAATCACCAGACTGTATCAAAAATTGATCAGATCTCCAACACATCTCTTCGACATGATCTTGGCCATTTCCTGTAACCTAAAGATGAGCTTCTTTTAAAAGTGTATTTTCCTCTTGCCGCTCTGTCCTCGCCTGAGGGTATTCTTATATCGAATTTTGTGCAGTTCTATTTTTTTCTTCACGAATATTTTAACAATAAAGTAATATACTTACTTTGAACCACTGACGAGATTAACCATCCTATCGGGACAAGTTGCCATCGATACCAACCAAGCCAAAAACATTGCACAACAAACGACCACTATTATAATAATCGCAAGAAGTTCGTTCATCCTTTTTTTAGCGTTCGTAATCTTATACCGTCTCGTTGTCGTAATATGGGTGGCAAAATACGGCTGGCAGTAAGCTGCAAATAATACAAAGACAATATGGAGTTGATAATTGACATATATAAATACGTCTAGAGAACTATGAAACTCACAGATGTGTTTATCGATGCAAAAAAAAAACACTTCTTATCATTATGTAATAAACGAAGATTTAAGATCGCTAAGATCGTCCTATGTGTCATATGATAGCATTATTAAAGGTGAAATTTACCACTGTAACGTTGATTAAATCAGAAGTGATTTTTTAGTCGTTTTTTTTTTTGTATTTAATAATCTCTGGCAAAGAATAACTTAAACACTCCTCTCTTCCATGACAGCGTTGCAGAAGCAGTGAAAACTATAGAACTTTAATGAGAAAAAAAATTTTGCAAGGAATTTTTTTTTCTAACCGTAAGGTTTAAATTTTCAACTTAATGACTCATTTTTTCAATTCATTTTTTGATTCATTTCTTCATTCCATTTTCAACTCAAATATTAGGTGTTGAACTAGGTATTCATTGAAAAAAACCGTCGTAATGTTGGTAATTGCCACAGTGGAAAAGTATCCATAGACAAATGTGTTCAATGATCTCGACTACAAGGAAAGAAGATCAATTTTTCTTTTTTTTTGCATTATTTTAGTGCTACAAGTGGAAAGATGAATTAATGATTATTCTTAATGTTCCTCTATGAAATATAGATCAAATAGATAGCAATAATTCTTTTTCTCTACTGTCTTGCTTATAGATCAGTGAAAAAAATAAATGAGCAAAATAGCATTGAAAAATTTCAGAAAAGTTGATGTACTTTTATTGCTTTTTTTCGGTTAAGGAATTAAATTTTTAAGATTTTCAAGGGGCTGAGAAGTTTTTAAGGCCTTTCGAAGGATACTTTTTAATTTCGGAAAATCGTTCTCAAAAAAATTAAACAAATCGAAATCGAATGTTTACAGTTTGAAATTTGAGAGAAAACAAGTGAAACGAAAAAAATTCAGTTCCATTTTCATGACAGT
>QEWY01000287.1:385897-401961 GCA_006503575.1 Baylisascaris schroederi
TGCAAATGTATGCATACAGCATATATCGCTTTTAAGGCATAAATCAGCCCAAACAACTTTTCATTATGTAATTATTTGAAGACAGATGTAACAGTTTTTTCGGTTATGACCTTGTAATGCGTCGAGTACAGATGGAATAATAATTTATGCTAACGTTTCGGCTCTTTGAGCCATAATCATAGCACACCAAGCTGAAATTCATCAAATAAAATACACTTTTACGTTTCATAGAGTTGTATGGGGTTTCAAAGGGAAGAATATAAATGCTGTTGCAAGAGAAGGTAAGTTTAATTTTGTGTATATATACACATATTTGAAGATAATGGTACATATTGACAAGAAATGAAAAAGAAAAAACGTATTGCAATGACGAAAGAGAAAGAATATTTGTATAGACATAGATAGATTCATGCAGTTGATTGTTCGATGAACACCTATGCACAGACAGACATCCAGACGGACATCCAGACAACAGCTATGAACATCAATTCTGGCGTCTCTCCAAATAAAAACATTTGACCGATTGGTTGCTGAGAATACGCACTTCGATCACTCAGCGCAACAATCGATAAAACATCGGCAACCAAATGAAACAAACGGGGAAAGTGTAGGTGTTCCTGCTTTCAAGCAGCGAACGGGTTCCAATTTTGGTTGGCAATGCCGCCACGTAAAATTTTTATGTAATATAGAGCTGCAAAGCTGTACAAAGAGAAAAGCTAATCCGGATATGCAACGCAAATATCAAAGCTAGTATAGATATGCCTCGGTTCCGGTCAAGTGAGCGATTACTTTTATCCACTCACACTGCATAATACACGTTAGATTGCATATCTAAAATAAGATGTGTCATGGAAAATCACATCATAAAAGATACTATGCAGAAAAATGCAATATAATGTATTATGAAAATGCGATAAGTATGAAAATATTGTTCAGTGATAGCGATAACTGATGCAGAACATAGAAGAGGACAAGTGTTGCCAAAAAGGATTCAAAGGGTAGCGAATATATGGCGATAAGCAAGAACATACGGGTAATGAGTACCCATACAACGATAGTAAGTATTGAAATACTGGCAGTGAGTACCGAAATACTGACACTGATTACTGGAAATGAACAGGAACATATCGCTAGCGATTACTGAAATGCCAGAAATGAGTAGAGATATACCGATAGCGATTACCGATATACCGGAAATGACTCTAGATGCACCGACAGTGATTACTGATAGAGAGGAAATGAACAGGGCTATACCGGCAAGGGTAGGAATACACCGGCGATACACTAATGAACTGACTGTATAGCTCTCTTGGTTGCAATCTATAGTGATAAATGTGCACACAGCATCTGTGCTAACGTTGTAGCAAAATCACTCAATTAGTTGTTATTTCTGTAATAAATAATTGCCGCATGACGATCAGTACCAGAGATCAGTGGATATTTAGGTTCGATATTAAATATATGAATGTGGGTAGTTTTAGCCGTTGCCAGATTTCATGGGAATTCGCTTTCGGAAATTCTCAATTCGGGAAAATAGATTCCCTAACTCAGAAATGACGCAAGTAAAAATTAAAAGAGCGCAGCAAAATCTTTTTAAAAGAGGGGGAGGAATGGAAGGTGGAAAGAGATTTGGGGGGAGGGACGGGTGGGGTTGTCTTTTCGTGATTATAGCTCAACTATTTCCATAAGAAAGCATGAGAGCGCGAGGTTACAGATGGGGACGGGGGATTGAAATATTATCGGTATGTAAAAATTTCAAAACACTGAGTAAATATTCAATAATTATTCAAAATTATTGTTGTTATTTCACTATTTTATTAGCAGACATCTAAAAACATCCCTTATTATTTTCAAACTTTGGCCTCAGTTCAACTCCGAAATTACTATGAGGGAAAATTCGAACGTCGCATGAGTTCATCTAGCAATTTTTCCAGAATGGAGCCAATAATTCCTCTCTTCCCTCATATCCATCCACTTCACTCTCAATGGCCATATCCACTCGTAACGTTGTGAGATGGACCATGAGATTATGTTCGTTTTTGCATTTAAACGACGCTTATATCGGATTAAAAACCTTTCGTGAGAAAGAACGAAAATATCGCACAATGAAAATATAAATTGCTCGCCGAATTTATTGAATTGATCAGTTCGAAATTTTCATCTATGATTACTCTACTCCACAATATTTCTTATGAGTTCATAATCGATTAAGTGTGAAAAAATCCGCATAAAACCACTTTAAAAGTATGTGTGAAGTAATTTCTACGTTGAAGATTCAAAAAAGGAAACTATAAATGGAATATTTAATACTAACTCTCATATTTCACTTACAAAAGCAGTAAACCGCCGGAAGTAGATATAAAAACCAGTGATAAAAGAACATATCGTTTTGTAGAAACAAACAAACAACGAGACATATAAAACTACGATATGCATATATTTAACACCAAGCTCAAACTTGGGTAATTAAACCCAAGCTCAAACTTGGGTAAATTTATATCTCTAAGAGGTATAAATTTACTTGGGTGTACGAGATATGCCTAACTGAAGTGAACATATGTAAGGCTATCATCGTAATGTGTATCGCAGTCCGAGTCTAAACAAAACCATCTCTGAATATACTTCATGCTGGTATTAATAAAAAAAGTTCAATTGAAATAATCTCTTTAAGAAATAGCATCCAGGTGATAGGAGTAAAATCAATGACCTCCAAGCATAATAGAACAACAATAATAAACAAAACAACAAATAAAATTTATATGAACAATAAAATTATCTCCAAATCAAAAGAAAAGAGCAAAAATAGTGAAAATTTCAGTCATTCACTCGAGCAAATGAAATATACACGCAAAGAAAATTAAGAAAATGCGCTTTCTTGTATTGAATGTGCCAGCTCTAAATGATTGTAAATTTTTATTGCATTTTTACTGAGTCAGTCGGCTGGTTTCACTACCCACAATTGTTTCAGTAGTAAACAAAAGCACTAAACGATATGGCGCTACTCATAGCTCAAATATTTACGAACCCAGCAGTCACATACAACAGCTACTGCCCGAAAAACAAATAACTTACAAATTAAAAAAACAAAACAAAACAAAGAAACTAAACAAGTCAACGTAATGTTTTAAATTTAGCTCATATTGTAGAAATTCTTTCAGCTGTAAACTTAACGCACCTGTTCCACCTTTTTTGTTTGTTTTTTTATGCTGCACCCAGCAACATCCTCTATGAGTGATATAGATGCGATTAATTGAACTTTAAAAAAACTACCACATTTGTAAACTTCATAATTTCCGATGAAATTTTCCAACTTTTGTGGGAAATATTTGCAAAAAAAGCTAATCTCATATTAGGTAAGCGTTTTGGGGAAAATATATTCGGTTAACTTTGAATGAGAGGTAAAATATGTCATTTTTACGCTGCAAAAATATTCGCTAAAAAATTTATTCCACCTTTATATGCAAAAGAAGTGTTTTCATATTTCTCTATAAAAAGAAAGTGCTTCTTTATTTTTCTATGCGAAAAGTTATTCATAACAAATGTTCGTATCTGTTTACACATTTTTCCATTATAAAAACCTTATTTCTCAAATTTTGCAAGCTTTACGCATAAGTTGTTCGCACCTGTGGATTCTAAAAGTTTTTTTTTACATTTTTCGCTTTCTACCACTCATTTGTTTCTTCGAAAAAAGATATGAGAAAAAAAGAGCACACGTATCATTGAGACTGTCAGAATATTGCTTCACTTAAAATAGTTGTTAGTACGAAGTTCAACTTTACTCAAAAACATTCATAAAAAGTGTAACAACTCAAAGATTTCTAAAGAAAGTAGTCATAAACGATATGACATAGCTATAATATAATTTTTGAAAAGCAAAGGGAAAAATTGCAAAGAAAGATTGTAAAAAGATCGCAAAAGGATTGAAAAAATGCAATAAAATTGAATAAAACTAAGGCACTGATTGCAGGCGAATTGCAAAAAAGAAATATGCAAGATGCTTGAGAGTAATAAAATGATTGTTCAGAATAAAAAAAGAATCGCGTCTTTCGCTTTCAATCAAATACACGCACGCTATTTCGTTTTTGATTTCGATACGTTAAACTCGTTTTAGCATCGTTCTCTTTCATATGATCGTGAACATCGATTAACATGAATATTACAAAAATAGAAATTCAGCACTTGAGTCGATTGTTTTCGAACTTAGAACATTTAATTGTTAACTCATCACTTTGACCGTTGAACTAACCTCGCCTCCTCCGGATATCGCATCTTTTAACTGCTAAATTTGTTGCTAAAATTCATAGACGAACAAAGGGAAATGAAGGAAGTACTGGATGTATTTTTAACGATGACTTTCATTAATAATCATAGATTCAGATGTGCATTTTTTTGCACATTTCATATGGAAAATTTCCTATTAAAATAAAACAAAAAAATTTTAATAAAAATTAATAAAAATCAAAATAATAACAAAAAATTCCAAATAAATAAAGACATATAAGAATATTTCAGTGTTTCGATAAAACAGTCAATAACACTATTGATAATTGATATTGTGAACATATAAACAAAGCGAAAGGATCATTGAATGGGTGTGGAATTGCTAGAAGGGAAAATTCCGCAAAAAACATGGCAATAAACATTGCTGAGAGGCAAGATTAGTAAACAATGGGATGGTAATCGAATGAATGAATGAAATGTGAAACGTTGACAAATGGATATGAAAAAAAAATTCATCGACGAAACTATAAATAAACTAATGGGGACCTAAAATGGAATTAGGAATGAATAGGGCAAGTATAATATTACTGAAATTAGAGTATGGATCCATCAGAAATGGAGACAGAGAGAGAAAGAAACAGAGATGGAAGAAGAGGAGGACGGAAGAGGTAAGAGGTAAAAAAGAGAGGAATAGGAACCTCTTCATAATAAAATTTAGCAAACGAAACAAGAGAGTTTAAAAAAAAAGAAAAGAGACGATTGTCGGTAGGTGAAAGCAATACGCATTACACCATTCGTCTACCACTTCACATCTAATTGCTATCATTGTTGAAATATTCTATAACGTCTTAAGGTTTTCTGTAAAGATCGTTTGATTAAATGATTATGATAAAATACTAATAGTGCTTCATCAAACAAAGAGTTTTTTTTGCAAGCTTAATTAATAGATAGAAAAGTTTTATTTTTCTAAATTATAGAATAGTGCAAACAAATCATGTGAACGCTTATCAACGCATTATGCTAGAAGATATTGAAGAACGAAATGATTCGCTTTGCTTAGCAAAAATGTTATAGCACACTTAAATGAGGTGAAACGATTCAATGAATGTTAAAGCACAAGATAAGCTGATAAGGTGATCTAGATAATAAAATGATAAGATGTGGATATCATAAATAAATATTAGAAATTAAAAAGAATAATAACAGCTGAAAGGTGTGAATGAATTTAGAGTGGAATGAACCGGAAAAATGAACAAGCAGTTAGGTGAATAATCAAGAGTAGACACGGTAGGGCCAATCATGAATGGTTATGGCAGTGCCAATCGCCGGCCTCGTTGCGCAAATATTACAACTATCAACTGCAATATAAGCATTACATTAATGCATAACTATATGAAGATGACAACTCATATTGTGTTTGTGTGTTTGTTTATGTGTTTATAGAGAGAAAAAATATGAAAAAGTAAATTTGCATAAAAAATTTAAAAATAATTCGATTTTTGAATTCGTTTTCTATTTATAGATAAATTTATTTACAAATACGACGGAAACGCGAATTTTCCATAGAAGAGCTTGAAAAATTCACAGGCAAAAATGTTACCGTAAAAATTAACTAAAGCATGTGAACAAAAAAAAAAAACCTGGAAAATGTAAAGACATATAAATCGAAGTGGTGGTATAGATCTAAGAATTCTTTTTCTATACCTTTGTCAATATTTTTAGCAATACCCCAAAGTACATGGTACTCTGGTATACAGTAATACTAAAATCTATGGTTATGCGGTAATGTTTTACTAGATAATTAAGCAATAGAACAACAACAATATATCCATTAAGGTTACCGTATTTCACACACCTAGGTACCCTTAGTAAGATATTAAATGTAAGTTCAACAAAACTATTCCTACCTGGATGCAATAAAATGAATGAATTTCATCAAATATATTGTCCTATTTATGGATTTTTTTATAACTCTACAATTCGATAATGTTTAGCTAGCGTATAAGCACCTGCAAATTAATAGTCGCACTCATTAGCATACTGATTACGTCATATGTTTATTAAGTTTTTCCTTTGTCGCTTTCGAATTCTATAAATATTTTATAGAATTTTGATGTGTATGATTGTAAATATATTTGCATATGCTAGATGCATGCACAAATTGCTTGTTTAGAGGAAGTAGTGGTCACTTTAGTCAGATGCAGTGCTGGTCATTTTGCTAAGATACAGTGTCGGCTACTTTGACCGATTCAATAAATTGTGCCATATTTTACTAAATTCATAAACAATGCTATCGTTTGTTGTCACAAAGTATGCCTAACCGACAAACTTCTACTAGTAGTTTAGTGACTCATTCAGTAGTGTTGTATGTGAAGCAACTTTTAGACTATAAACAAATATACAAAAAGGTCGAGTTGATTTTTCAACTGCAAAATAATTCCTTCTTAGAAGGAGTGAATAAATTGCCATAAGATTGAAAAAGATTTTCCGGTTTCATAAATCATACTTTCGAGTAAAACACCTTTAATATTTGTAGAAGATTTTCCACTATTTTATCTACTAATATCTATATACAAAAAATATTAGGCTAAAATATTCTTATTGGATGCTTATCATGTCACTTCTAGAAATTAAATACCACCTTGACAATTCATATCTTTAATTTTTTCCATTTTCTGTTTATGTCTCTTTTCCGGTAGAAATTTTTGAGAATACTAAGCTCTCAATTGCTACAAAAATTGATATAAACATCTACTTTTCTATCGGCTTACTCATTGCTCATATTGACAGAGCTAAACAAACACGAATGACAATCGGCAATATTTACTTCGAATATTTACATGAAAAGACTATTTTTAATACGTCAAGTTATAAACAAATGTGGAAACCATTCAATCGAATAAATGGGAAAAATGCTAAACGTTTATGTTAAGGACGTGTGAATAAGAGTTCTCAAAGATCGGATCAATGATATTGGCAGGTATTTGGCTCTAAGTATGAGAAACCGAAAAGCATGAAAATTCACAGCCGTATTTTCATGCACACAATGCGTTTGTATGTTAACAAATCATTCCGAAATTTGGTACAGAAGCTGAGCAATTGGTTGAGATTATATTCACCAATTCTTGCGGTTCTATTTTAAGTGATTGCCGAGTTAAAATTGTTTTACCGACAAACAGGCGAACAGACTAAGCGACATACAAACATATACACACGCACGTAAACGCATTCCTACGAATAGAAACAACATTACCATAATAGCCATTAAAAATACAAATTTGCACACATGTAAAACTAATCGGTAACTGCGCGGACGGTTGCAAGTGGGCTCCGACCAGACTCTACGACTACATTCTGCCGAGTAACTATGCCCGGCACTCTCAACGGCACAACGGCAGTGGAATGACTCGCGACCATCCTTCTGAGCCGAACAACGATGAATCGCCTCTAGGCGCCCGATCGGCAGAAGAGCGCGCTTAAGCCGTGACATGAACACACAAATTCTCCTTCATAGCGAAGCCGGAGGCGATATAAAAAAGACATATTTACCGATCAAAAATAAAATGAAGTAAATAAGACGGGTCAATATACGTTACGATATGAATGGCCAATCGATGCTCTTTGATCGCTTTTATTCCACTCATGTTGTGGCAAATGTGATTTATCGTTGCGAAACATAGGCATTATTCAACGCGATGAGCAAAGATCACATAGCGCCACTAGAGGATTGAAATCGATCACCGTCAAAAATTGTGATGTTTGCAACAATTTAGAGGTAGGACAGGTGTGCAACACGGTGGACAAAGGAACGATATTTCATATATGTTTATAGTTAAGGACGTTAAAAGATGAAAGTAGGCGTTTACCTTCTTCGAAACGATGAGGAATTATATCGAGAGCAAAAAAACGAGAAGGGACGAGTGATGAACTTGCTATATGGTCGACGACACTAAAGTAATAACATGTGTTCTTGAACCTATAGTTTCGATCGATTCAGAACATCTTTCCCTCCTAAAGTTTCAATTTTTCTGATTTCCTAAATACGTTTTTCATGAATCATCTATTTTATTTATGGCCAAGAGTGAAGATGTCTATTTATCTTCTCTTATCCAATTCTGTCAGAAATTGAAAAATAATGGTCAACTGTACTCGGCCGATCTGAACAATAAAATATATCATCTAGTGCATTACATAAATCTTCACTCTACATTAAAACCATTTCAAGAGTTGACTTGCACTATTAAATTTTAGAAATAAAGCATCGATGATGAATTTGCAATTTGCAACATATTTAAATGAATTTGTAATTTATTGCATTGCAAAATTTGTAATGTTTGCAATATAACCAAAATATTTTTTTATGAATTTATCCACTTCAATTTACTATACTCGTTAATCGTATTACAAGATTTATTGATGTTCAATAATAATAATAGCTAAATGAACATCGTTAAGCTCAGAAAAAACAAAAAACGAAAAAAAAAGAGTCATCAAAACAACAAACAACAACTTAAACAACCATATATAGATAAATATTTATTAGAGAAGTTCAAGTACCAACTTCACGCAAAATGAAATCTTAATCTTTTATAATCCATTTAAAAATTAAATCGATGGAAAGATAATATGCAAGTACGAAAGAAAAAGGAAGTTTTGATTTTATTCGTCATAATTCATTATGTACTTTTAAAAAAATGCACTAAAGTCGTTCACATTGCCTAGAATTAACGTATAAATCGAAGAAATATTGCCCACCTGCGTGAAGCGGTATCTCCCCTCACTCATGTCATTATGAAAAGACATTCCATTCCCCATCCCGCTCCCCTCAACCTTATTTCGGAAAACAAAGGCAATATAGACATCGTAATCGAGTTACGACTGCCTGGTTCTTAAGTTCCATAAGTGTTCTTTGTATTCGGCCTTATTAAATCGAATAATTGCCATTAAAGATTACTCGAAAACTTTGATCTTGAAAATTTCTAGTTAATTCACTTATATGAATGTAATACCAACAATTACATTCAGCACCAGAACAATTAAATGCAAAAAAAGTAAAAAATAAAAAAAAAAAACTCTGTCAACTAACAGAGTAGAGATTATAATGTTAATGATTGTCCAAAAGATACATCTCGAGTGACGTATTAGAGATTAGATTAGGGAGCCATAAGACCCGTGTGTTATCCACAACAAGAAGCACTCGTGTTAGAGCGACAAATGATATAAGCTATCTCCCTCATCGCAGATCAAGAAGTCAGGATGAAAGGGGGAGGATGGTTATGAAGAAGGACAGCTCCAGTCAAAGCCCAAAAAAATCTTAAATGGGCAAGGGATAGTTACGAAGAAAAGGAAGGGGGAGCGGGAAGTAGGAATATTATGAATACCCAAGCATACATGCAAAACATGAGACGTTAACGGGCCAAATCATTTGAAAATTCCGCAATTACCAAAAAATATGAGTAGTAACACTGTTGTTTCGCAGACGCATGATCGATAGATGTATTAGAATAATAGTTCTTGGTTATGACCATGTAATGTGTCGAGTACAGATGGAATAATAATTTATGCTGACGTTTCGGCTCTTGGAGCCATAATCATAGCACACCAAGCTCAAACTTGGGTAACTAAATCATCACCCTTTAATTACCCAAGTTTGAGTTTGGTGTGCTATGATTATGGCTCGAAGAGTCGAAACGTCAGCACAGATTATTATTCCATCTGTACTCGACATACTACATAGTCATAACCAAAAACTGTCATTCTAATATACCAAAAAAAGCAAAAAAGACTTTTTGGTAGAACATCTGCTACGTTCAGCAAAATTATTGCAAAATCCAAAACTGAGAAAAATTCCAATCAGAAATATTCAACAAATATACCACATCCCCAGATAAACCTAGGACGAGATGGGGCAAGAAAGGGCAGAGGTGGATGGCTGAGAGGTGAGGGAGTAGTGAAGGAGAGAATATATGATACGCAAGAATACGCGATAAGATCAATGAAGATATGCGCCCACAAAAAAAAATTTACATATTGATGACGCTTTTGTATTGGAAAAACGAGCTGTCATAATAATGTCAAGAAAAGAGGAAAGACCAATCAATTACGATCAATGTTCATATATATANTATATATGAAACTTCCTCTGAAGCGATGACAACATACTTTAGTAATCGTTTTTGTATGAATAATGCTATAGATATTAGAGGAATTGAGTTGCAAAATTTCATTTGAATTCTCAAAAAAAGTTAAGCAACTTTCACTCAGATAAAGAAAAAAGCTACATTTTAAAGAATAGAAATTTCAAAAGAAAGTTTTCGCGTATATTTTTGAAACACTCAAAGAATTTTTTTGGTATTGACTCTGTTTCTGCTATCTCCTGTAACCATTAAAAAAATGCATCAAAGAAGGCTAAGCATATTTTAGGTATATGAAATTTTTCAACCTACTACCATCAATAATTTTACCTCGAAAATTTACCTACCATATTCTCACAGTAAACTTTTTTTACCGTAATCACTTGACATAAATTCATACTATATCACTCCCATAAATGTACAACAATTAAATACAATGAGATGAACAATTTTATTGAATCCTACATGCTTCATCCTCTTTCAGCTCGTCTGCAACCTTTTTTTGATAGTATTCCACAAATTTTTCGCGAAGCGAATTGAGGTCCTTCTCCAAGCGCATTAGATCTTCAACTCCCTTCTTCAAATAACGTTCAGCAGCGTTTAGCGTCATCGGATTCGGATCAACTATTAGTGGTTCGGGCTCGGATTCCGACATTGAGTCACCTTAAGCAACCAATTGAATGCGTGAAACCATGAAAAACAATTACATCATAGAAATAAATAATAATAAATGGTTGATAATAATAATAATAGCAATAATAATAATAATAATAAATAATAATAATAATAATAATAATAATAATAATCATATATTAAATAGTATAAATAAGTTATCAATAATAAATAATAAATAATGAATAGTAAATAACAACAGTAATAATAATAGCAATAATAAATAATAAATAATAACAACAATAATAACAAATAATGATAAAATTAATAACAACACCAACAACAATAACAATAATAGTAATAGTAACATCAGCACTTCACCAAAAACTTAGAACCAAAAGCTATGAATTCACTGCGATTAACCACCGAACCCAAATCAGTTCCAACTTAACCAACTACATATCTGTGGCCGTTGCTTATGATCACCGGGCCGTATTGCCGTACATATGAGACGCCACAGCCTCTTTGAAGAATCAAACCTATGCCCCAATAGTTGTGACTAAGGTGCGCTTCTCTACCTTTCACTTTTGTTCCCATATTTCGACCATCTGAAGGTCGTTAGCCTTGAGCTATCTTTTTAACACAATAACAGACACAATAGAAAACATACTTCTAATTCCAAGAAGACGATTCACACTTGGAGCATCACCAGAGATCGCTTTTGATGCTGTATCTTTAAGGCATTTCGCCAGAAGACGACATTCCAGTATACCCGCAAGCTGCTTACGAATCATTTGAGACGAACTAGCCGATAATTGGTCTTTACCAGCAACTCGACTACTAGCCAGCTGGTTTGTGGAACGTGATTTCGGCACACCATAAGGTAAATTCGACAATGACACGCCTGTTCTCTAAAAATCGCAGAATACTTTCTATATTTTCACCGATTTTTTGGGCAAGGCATTTTCTCGAACTCTCAAATACCAAACGTCGGGAAGCTCTGCAACTCTTGGCGTCAACATCAGCTTCAACTCCGACTCCTCTTCGAACTTTGAAATGCATCACCGAAATTTAATAAAGAATAAATTTATCGCTCATAGTGAAAAAAGGCTGCTTTTTGTCATGAGAAAAAACAATATCTTTTGAAAACTTTTTCGGCAATTACATATCGATCAACGTGTATTTCATGAGCCTGATATGAAGGAAATGGCAAGAAACCAAAAAACAATCGATTTGAACGGAAACTCTTCAATTCAAAACTGAGAAAATATAAACTTATATTAGTGAAATAAAACTTGTTAGCATTTACAAATCTCAATTACTTTTATTAAATATCAAATACTCTCCAGGGGAGTATTTTCATTAAATGGTTAGAAAAAAAAACATTTTCACCCGTCAGAAATATTGATCAACGTATCACGACGCATGAGTCACTTGTCCACCGCAGATATATTCCTCTATGTTTATTTGGTACTGATAATTGGTGAAAATTGGTATAAACTAATGTTTGATACAACTGGCTTGCATGTTCAAATCCTTCCTCTATATAATCAACGCATAGTTCGAACCTCCAAAAGGAAGAACAATTCAAATGCTAAAAAATACTGCCTCTCCTCTCCATCTACAATTCTATGCTTGCGTAAAAATAAATAAAAATAAATAAAATGAAGGAACTTCTTACAGGAGTGCTGGCAATATCTTTAAAATCGGTTAATTCACCAAGAAAATCGGAACTTCCAGCAGTGAATAACGAGACGCCATCTCCACGAGGCGTCGCTGATCCACTACGTAATTTAGTTGCCGCATCCGCTTTCAATGCCTACAATAAAAGTCATATAGCTCTCTCTATCTTGATATAATGCATTAGCTTAGCCACTATGCGAAGCAATTCCGCATGATTCATTGTGCATCAAAAAATTAAAAATAAATAAATTCAAAATTTTATCAATTATTTATTTCTGATTATTTAATAAAATATATATATTTAGAAAAAAAAATACTCACAGAAACCGAATCCTCAAGTTCACGAATTGTATTGTCTTTAGCATCAATCGCCGTATTCAATGCATCATTTTGTAATTCTAAAAAATCCAATTCCTCCTTCGTTTTCGCAAGTTCTTTCACTAATTGCGATGCTTTTTCAGCTTCATTTCGTAACAGAGATATTTCCTTCTCCTGCAATTAGTCGATTCTTTAAAAAACCCAGAGGAAAACAACATCTGGAAGCTAGTTTCTAGGAATGAAAACGGAATCTAAAAGCCTAGTAAGGTAAGCTTGAGCTCCGACATCTGACAATTTCCGGATAACGCCTCAAAGACAAAAACCGGAATAGCAAGATCAACTTATCCGGCTGACTCAAACAAACCAACAAGACGATAATTTACCGATCAAACGTAAAATAAGTAACTTCTTTTACATGAAAATGAATCCTGCTCGGACGCCTCAAATACCTCAGAAAACGGCAATCGAATTCGAAAGTGTGGAAGGAGCGGCGATAAATGTGTTCGATATCGGAAGACTTAATGCTCAATTACCTAATCACCTTGATTAATTGAAGTTGCCGATGAAGTTTCCCACCTGTGCGGCAATTTTCTCCAATGAGCTTGCAATTGCCGAACTGCGTGCCGCCTCAACTGCACTTGCCTTCTCTCGATACAATCCACATTCACTCTCCAATTCACTGAGTCGTGATTTCAGCCTTGTCAACTGTGTTTTCGCCTCTTCAGATTCTCGTCGAAAAACGTTCACCTAAAAATGGGTTGTCACATATCATTCAACTTCCAGGGAGGCTAGGTAATGGAGTGAAAAGTAAGAGGAAAAGCGCTTAAGAAATGTTTTTCGGCTATGAAAGGCTTGAAAGAGGAAGAAATTCCAATCGAATTTATAGTAATATTACATTATGAAGGAAGTTAAAGCTTAGTGTATTTTTCAAAACGTCGATCAAACCAGAATACCACATTCATCTACCCGGCTTACACATGTCACCTAAGAGGTAACAGTCAAAATACCCCTCTCCCCTCACCCTATTTTAATTCCAAGCTTCATCTTTATGATCGATCTATTCACCTTTACAGTGGCAGAATCAGTTGACAATCGATATTCATTGAATACATAAGTATAACTGCGTTAAAACCTTATAGCGAACAAATGGCAAACCTCTTCGTCATATTGTACCTGGCGTGATTCCATTCTTGAATAGCACCTTCGAAGTTGTGACTGTAATCTAAAACACCGCACTCACATTGGACAGGCAAATAACAGACCAATACTTTTTGAGAAGTTTTAAAATTCACTCGCCTTTCCGGTTGACTAAAAGCTTCCGATTCAACTAAACAGCCGAAAATCACATACGAAAAGAAAATGCATAACCATACTCAGGAAAAGTTCTTCCAACATCTTGGAAAAAATAATGATGGACATTTGGATAATTCATATTTACAGCAGAAGGTATATGGCGATCACTATATGACTGCAGACGTAAAACGAAAGTAAAAGAAAAAATAAAAGCAAAAAATACCGTTCGATTTCAATTTCCTTATCGACGATCTCTTTTGCCATAAGTTGTTGAGTGGAAGTGGACGCTGTTGGAGTAACAACAAGTTGTCCCGATGTTGATGCCATCATTCGACCACCTTCAAAAAAAAAATTAGAAAAAATATGGCCAATAAAACGCTTAATTCCTTTTCCATTCCATTCTTTAGAAAGCGACAAGCGCTAAATTTCAAATCGCCTATTCCTTCGCAAAGGCTGTCTCTACTTAAACTGCTCCACTGTTTTTTTATCAAACAAGTTTATATTTTCAAATAGCTTCCTCAATTTAATAACCTTTTTGAGTAAAATCCGTGACTTCCTACAGTGCGATATGCCTATCGATCAACAACTTCAATGATCAACGATTAACAGATCAACTCGAAGAAAAGCGGAAAAAAGTTTCCGCATTCTTTTTGACAAGATTTGTCTTAAACGATACAATCGGCCAACCGTCGTCCAGGTCATCGCTTCCTGATATGAGGGTAATCTACACTTACTGTATCGGATCCATTATTGCTTCGAAGAATCCACGATCTTTTTCTGTATCCACATTAGCTGGTGAACGCCGATCCTAGGTGTAGGACTCCAATTCATACTCCCTCTCTCTCCCCTTGGACACCCTTTCCAAACAGCAATTCCACACATTGCAATCTGAACCTCCTATCACGTTTACCTATCAGTGATATTCACAACGGACGACATGGATCAGTCTTACAAACACCATTATTCAGTAGGAAATGAAAGTATTAAATCTAGAAATTGCATTTAAGCATAACATGTCATCCTTGGCAAAACAATCTTAATTGAAAAATTAATTACTATAACAAATGAACCTTTCGTTCCAATGACAGGTATTATAAAAGAGGCGGGGGCAGCCGAAGTTGAGGGAGATTGAGCTCCAACTACCATCGCTTCAAGTTCACGAACTCTTTGCTCCAGCACTGCTACTCGAATATCTTCACTACAAGACTTCGTTCGCGAATTTCGATCATCTACTGAAAATCGTATAAATGGATTCTTGTGCAAAGTCGAATCGCCAGCATATTTGAGCTCAGTCGATAAGAAACGGTGTGAAAGAAGGCTTTCCAACATCAAATAAATGCAGTAGCACGCTAAAACCGCTAGCAGCCATATGCACACCTTTGTACCTCGCTCACCTGGAGAACCATTTCCACAAATCAACAGATAAAAAAGACCATATAGTGCAGGTAAAAAAATGTAAAAAGCCCTCGTATTTCATCCATGGTGTAATTTAATGGAGAATGAATGCTTTCCACTGCAAAAACTGCATCCAATGAAGCAGGGGGTCAAAGAGGGCTGCAGTCCTCCCACGAGGGTTTCAGAGAAGCAGCTCGGACTTTAATATTGCTACTGAAATAAAAGGCATATAGGTAATAGATTCATACCACCACTTCTTCCTGCGATCAACATAGATTCTATTTCCTTCTTTTTCCTGGATTTTTTTAATTTTTGATCTTTTAAACATTATTCTTCAAGTACGTTTATTCAGGATTTTCAGGATTTCGGGACTTTTTTCTCGGCAATGGTTAGGCCTACGGAGCAATC
>QEWY01000293.1:0-101382 GCA_006503575.1 Baylisascaris schroederi
CGTACAGCAGAACTTCACATTTTGGGTAAAAATTATAACGTACGTTCATAACATGAGTGTGTCAAGCATTCCACACGTTTCGAGTTGATAAGCTGCTGATAACATTTTCACTGATTTGATAAACGCCTACATATCCGAAAAAATCCCACAGTGTTTCATCCTGAATGAAATAAAAGCGTCTTTTCGCAATATCTTTCATCTAATGAAAGTATTTCATTACTTCATGATTAAAGACCATTTTGTTCAACACTGCATATATTGCATCGAAGTTTCATGAAGAAAGAGGTGTTTAAATTTGTCATAACAATATGGATGTATTAGATCGGTAGCTGCAGCTCCACATATCTTCAGTTTTTCTCCTTTTTATAGTGAACCGGCGACGGGGTGATTTAGGCTTATTGAGGAGATGGGGGAGGAGGTGTAGTTTTATCAGTTGTTAGAGGAGATCTGGCTTAGGAAAGAATTTCAACGACGAATTTAATAAGGTCAATGCTGATCTGCCTCTAGGCAGATTATACAGGAAGAATAAAATTTTTGCGAATGGAAGATGCGGAAAATGGGATGAAGCTCTTATAAGGTCAAAGTTTGTCCAGACTTAGATGGAAGCGAAAGCGGCGGTCAAACATCGGGCTATCAGTGTGACAGATAAACGAGCCAATGTTGACTGTGCGAGCATGCAATGCTTATTTCCCGCGCAGGTGTGAATAAACTTTCGACATGGGTTGCTTGCAGGTTGGACGGAATGAAATTTGGTTGATGAGTTTTGTGTACTTGCTAAGCTAATTCATGCCTGCTGAATCTGCGTCCGGCCAGCTTATGAGCAGGGACTGTGGTGTTCACTTCGGGAGTCTGAGACGATGCAGTCGAATAAATCGCAACGCCGAATATTCGCTATCCATCTTTTCTAGCGTCATCTCCCCAATACCACTGTTGGATTAAAGGGGACGCGAATATGGCAAAATCTGCTGAACTCTTTGGATCAAAAAAGAATCTATCTTTCGTGGAAGATATTAGAGCACCTGCATGAATCAGATCGTTTCTTCATCTTAAAACTGAAAGCTTTAACATTGCTTTCTCAAGACTGCAAAGCAATATAAAGCAATCAGCATTATTTGTTGGGAGTATTTCAGTGTCAGTAATCAGAGAGCTCCATCCTTTGTATATTTTAACACTTCTCCTTCAACAGTCTTTGCTGAATTTTAAAATGCGAAAGTTTACTCCGCTATGCTTATTTATAACGTTCTCTTGAAATGGTGGAAAATTTGAAATCAATGGATAAACGCGCAAGTGAAGCTAACGTGGTATGCACTTTTGCATTCATAAGAGTGCTATAATCCTTTCATATTTTAATCGACTCGGCTGCTCGTACAAATCTTCTGCAAGAAAAGATTGCTTTAACTTCAAAATGAAAAATGTTCAGCGTTAGTACGGATCGACTAAATTTGATATTCTGACAAATCATGAATTCTCGGCGATATCTTGAAAGACGGTAAACAATGACAAACGCATATCTAAACATAGATCAGCAAATAGCACAAGAAGACATTAATGCTATCTATATGAGCGAATTAAAAAGAGCGTTGGAAAAAAAGGAGATTCTGGTAAAGACTTAAGCGAGATTGCGATAGTCAGCATCGCACGTTATCATCGCAGTTAATATTGATGCTTTATTAACCGCTGACAATATACGTGCCATAAAATCGTCGTATGGCGTGCACTTCAAAACGTTTATAATGTGTCTTTACGAGTTAGCAATATTAAGGGTTTTGCAAGCCGTGAAGGCTGATGACTTGCACGTGAAAACACCTGCCTCTGTTAAATTCAAATGAGGAAAGCTGATATCTTCAATAATATGATGTCGAACTGATTAACAGGAGGCATATCCACGTTGGCTGCTACAAATTGGCATGTGAGCACATTTCTTGCACCTCTATTCTTTGTCATTCGACAATTCGGCTATTTTACTGAATTCTGATCACTCTTTGTAATCACATGTTTGGTGCTCATATTGCACGTTCTGCTAAAAGACGGAAACATCACTAGTTAGGTAAACACCTTATCTTCATCTCATCGCATGTTCCATTTGCAGTAGACGATCCAAAACTTTCATAGTCAACGACTGAAACAAATTGCATGCAAACATTTGCGCATTTTTCACGCTTCTAATAACGATATTTTACTAGAATAAGAACGAAAATAACGGCACAAACACTTGATGACAGATATATGCTCGCTCGGAGGTGTGCGATCGAACTGGAACAGCAAACAAGCCTCTCCATGGCGGAATAAGTAATAAATTACATAGTGGTAGAAAATAGTGCTCAGAAAAGCGTGGCGTCGAACTCGTATCCTGGCTTTGCCTTGCGCCAAGGAACCATCTGCTGTTGCACTTCAGGGCCTGTGAAAATGTTTTCCTTACCACCGAACGCAGCACTCGCCTTTCCATTACGAGTATCCCACGTGACAGTTACTTGCGATCAGCACTGAGAGCAAATTACCAGCAAACTATTGACCTCATTCATTAGACAAATCACTATACCCATCAGAAGTTATACTGCTAACCTCAGTCAAGCACCAAAGAAGGAGGCAAATAATTCGATGTAATCGGCGAGCTGGTTGAAGAAGGCAAGAGACGCATTAAAGCATCTAAAAAGATCACTTGATCGACAAAAACAACAAGTAACCTTGCCAAGAATCTATTTACGATCGAAATCGATAACACATGGAGATATCATTCCTTTGGGAGAGTCAACATAAACAGGAGTCTATTCTTTTTGCCCGAAATGACCACAAACCGAAAAAGGGAATCCAACCATAGTTGAAACCACATACGCAGTCACTCAATTCGACGAGCACTTGCAATGAACCGACCTTGCTGCTGTAGTCATTGTTGAACTGCCCAAACGATGCCGCAATCCGAAATTGCATCATATTAACTGATGTCCCGGTTGTCGCGTTGATGGATGCGAAGTTCGAAAAATTCTTTCCAATCCTGAGCGTCATAGTTCACGTAAAGCATTGGTGCACTTCTCTGGCCCAAAAGGCAGCGTGCAGACGTTCACACATCAAAGTTGGTTCAATGAAGCCAGACTGAAAGTTACACTTGATCTCCTAGCCTCCTACATCCTTTGGATCTCTTAGTCTTCCGATCTGTTTTTAAAACAATCCACAACAAGGTTCCTGTTGGGATACTCGCAGATATACTGTGCTACAGCTAAACCTTATTCATTTTGTGCAATACCACTTACGCGGCCATTCTCGTTCCAAATTCGACCCATAGTCGGCTCCCCTTGTTGGTACCAAAGAGCGACATATTGATCCGGGTTTTGACCTTGCATTGTATCCAACGATTTTCCGAGCGCTTCCACCAGATTCTTTTCAGGGATCGCCCATTCTTACATACATCCATTCACCAATCACTATGGTGGAGGACCTAAACAGAATTGCACGAGTCGCTACTTTAGCAACAAATACTGCGAAAAAAACGAGAGCTGCATTTTCCATGAATGAATTGTAGTATACTTCAGTATATCTCATTAGTAGCATGCTCAATATCACTCGTTTATCACTATCACTTCTAAGTATTGAAAACTCACGTTAAAAATCTTGGTAACCGAGCAACACTCCGCCAGAACCGTCCTTCTAGAATATAGGCAATGAATCGCCACATTTCACCATCTGCCTGTTCTCCGATTTCTCAAAGAGACCCCTGTATTGGGTCCATTCATGCCAATAGCCATGTTTATTATGATCGCCTTTGTATTGTAGAATCTTAAACAAAGTCAGTGTCAGCGAGCCAAATATCCATACAGTGAAAAAAAATAGCGCTTTTGCATCTTTTCCATAGTTCGCACAGCATCCGCAATTCGATGACCTGAACAGAAGCTGAAAACGTGCAGCGCTTTTGTCACTGAGTCATTGATCCCTAGTTGGCAGAATGTAACGCTTTTGCGGCGTTTCGTTACATGAGTGTACGAGCATGAACCTCTTAGCTAACGGCTTCGCGAAACAGTGTGTCATCGACCCTTACTTCTATCAGACTCGCATCGCCGTCACTGATAAAATTCCTCTCAGGACTCGCTCAGATGAAGAGACTACAGTGCAGAACAAAAAGTAGTATCGTACCTAGATTTGACCGGCTAAGTCCTTAATTCCGGTGAGTCCGGCCGGTTTGAGTGGAAAAGGACACTCGATGACTCCTCCGTTGTTCCGCTCCCCTCCCATGCATCGGTATCCCATTCTTGTACCACAGCGCGACGTACATATTGTTCAGCCTGGGCGCCTTCACTGGGTTGTCAGGAAATTGCGAGCAGTCGGCCCAAACCCCCATGTGTCTTCCTGTGCCGGCGGATTCGGCATCACTCGGGGGATTTCATAAAACACAGCGACTTTAACCTCCGCCACAATGGTGCTTTTCCACCAATGCGGCTCCTTTATAGCACCTTCTTATGAAAATTCTCGACGCATTGTATGCAAAATTTCAGCCAAGTTTATAACCGCCCTTGAACCTTTAGTTCGAACCTATAGAAGGGAATTCCTTTCTTAATCTAGACAACTGCGTCTCCGGCCTCTACAAAAATATTTGTGGTCCGACAGCAAGTGTGCATTCCCTTGGCTTACAACGAAAAAGAAGATAAACTGCCTCGGTTCGAACAGAATTGCTTCAACGAAATACGGTTTTCGAAAGACTTAAGCTACGCATACGCCAGGAGTTGCGATAGTTCTGCTGGCATCACTAGCCGAGGATGCTCTGCAACAGAACTGAGGCGAAATCGCCAGCGGTGTCTGGAGTTTCCTGGCTGTCGGAGGGCAAACTTCAGTGGCCCTCCTCAACAGAACATCTATTCTTCCCTTGGATGCACTAGAGGATGTAATGGTGGAGACGCTAATCATCAACGGACAAGCATAGTGCTAGCTTCCTTACCTATGCAGCCGTTCAGCATTCTCAATGCAGACAGGTTCAGCAACTGGGAGGAGATGAGCCTGGATGATAGGATTCATTCGTATGACTCGAAAAAACCCCTGTAACTGGCTCTCTGCACACTCGATTAAAGGCTCACTAACTAGTCGTGATCTGCAGGTGGCCGAAATTCGTCTTTTCCATCAAGCCCAATCCAAGACCACCTTACAGGACGACATTGACAAGTGGGAATTCCAAAAGATGAGCACGAAATATGGACATGCTACGGCTGAATACCTTCCATGGAATGAACGCATCACTGGTCTCCTCCTTCTCCGCGAACATCGGCTGCTTCTGCGCGAAGGAGTCTCCAGTACCATGCCCCGATTCTCCAGTACACGCTAAAGGGTACCACAAGAGCGACAAGCGATCAAGACAGCCCTGCCAAACCATTGTTTTTTGCGTCCTTGTTGGAAAGCGAAACGCTTTGCATTTCTGAAACTGCCCGGCTTACTGACGATAAGAGTGCAAACAGCTCCGACGTTCGCATCCAACGCAGTCGACTGTTTTGGTCCTATCATGGTTAAGAAAGCTGATGGTGATCACAAAAAGTGGATGGCTCTCTTCATCTGTCTTGCAACGAGAGCAATTCATTTCTAGCTCACCGACGATTTGTCCGCAATTGGGTTTGTACACTGTCTTCGACGACTTCTCACAAGCGGCATGTGCAGGAGTTACTCTGAGACAACGGTACCAATTTCCATCTAACAGCAAGGGCTCTGCAACTGGTCCCGAAGGCACAAAGTCTAGATTGGACCTTTATTAGCATCCTTGTAGGTGGGGGCTATGAACGCATGGTGGGAATCGTGAAGCAAGCCTTGAAAAGCGATATCGAACAGCGCCACTCATTGCGAAAGCAGAAGCAGTAGTAAATCGGCGGCCCCTGACATACGTTGCTCCAAATTGTCTTCAGGTACTCTGACTGATCGACTTCATCCAGCCGTGTACAAAACTTTTACTCAATTTCGAAGCCGACGATAGCAGCGATCTCGACTATCAACCGACAGGTCCGTTCACGCGCAAAGCATTAATTCAGCTTTCGAGGGACACCCAAAAATCGCTCGAACGCTTTTGGGGAATCTGGCGCAAATAATGTCTACAGCTCCCGCGTGAATGACATCAATGGCACACTCATCGGGGACCGCACTTCCAAATTCGGCACCCTAGAGAGTTGGCGAAGTTGTCTTGTTCCAGAGGTTCCCTTAAACACCGCAAGGATTTTGGCAACTTGCAAGAGTCATCGAAGCGAAAAGAAAACATAACGAACTGAGAGAATATGCATATGCCCGTAATCAGCTCATCCAGATCTATCGTCTGGTATGAAAATGATTGAAATTGGAGAAAAAAAATTTTTTTAAAACTTTCCCTGAACTACTACCCCCTATGACTGAAAAATTGCAATTTTAGGGAATTTTTCTTTCGGCTCGTCTTTAACTTCCGGCGGTATTTATTCACCATTTAAGAGGTCTCGGCGAGCTGATAATAACCCAAAAACCGTTTAACACCTTTTTAAATAGCAGCCGAGAATGAGAACCCCCAAAATCGTGAAAATCAAGGTTTCAGAAACTCTTGCCGGTCGATTCGGCTTTCTTACACACAAAAGCGACCAAGCAGGCATTCATCCACACACAAGAAAACCGTCTTTCACACTCCCACTTCAGGGGCTCTCCAGATCCCATTCCACCTACTCGCGATCATTGCAGCGATCATCATCAGCTACGGCTCTCCAATGTCATTGCAAGCACAAGTTTGTCCTTAGCAACATTCTGCGATCCTTCTTACAGTTCCGCCGCAAATCGACTGCAGGAAGAAAACCCTGGACAAATGGACGACGAAGAAGGTTCCACTTCAACAAAAATCTCTAATTGCTATCAATGCGGTGCACTGGTCTGAGTCGACTAGAACAGTTTGCACTTGAGCCTTCCCATGTTGGAGCTTGCAAGCGTTAAACGACACCTGAGCAACTGAAAACGTCCCGCTCTCGGATTGTCGCCAGTTAAGTGGCAAGAAGCAGTTACATCAGTAACGACTGATGCGTACTGATATTCCGAGAAAATGGTCAATGAAGCTCGCTTTACATTAGCTCGTTTAACACGAAGCTGTACATACTACGCTTGTCTACATCTCCTACTTAACCGATTAAAAGAATCGCATCGAATTTGGTCCATCTTGGACCGAGATGTGAGTTGGGACAGTTAGGGAGCGTGTGCGGCAGCGCGCGGCTGTGCCGCGCCTGCGCACTTTTTCGCACGCACGGTGCTTCTGCCCACTGTACGCGGAGGCAGTCACTCAAAACCGCATCAAAATTCGTCCATCCGGAGTCGAGGTATCCTCCTCGACAGTTGATGCTGCGCGTAGCACCACGCTCTTTGATGCCGCGCCCCCACAATCAGTTTGGGTTGCACTGCACAATTATTTTCACCTTATTCGTATTCCGCTGAGTTCAATGTTCAAAACCACATCGAAACTGGACCAATTGGAGCCGAGATGTAACCCAATCATTTATTCAAAAAACGTATCCAGGATGAGCATTGGATATATTGTCCGAAAATTTCTGGATCGGACTCCTTCCTCTCAACCCCGTCCGGTGCATTCAGGACCCACCGAGTCACTTTTTGGGAAAAAAGCGTGAAAAAAACAATTTAAATCGAAAAGTTGCAAGGATTAAACGACACGCGGCATTAAACCAGAAAGTATGCATCAGCATCCCGCCTTACTATCCACTCGGCTACATCAGTGCTTCGAACTCTACCTCTCAATGCGAGTGACATTCCCCTGCGAGTCTCTGCCTCTCTCTCTCAATAACGCATATTTCCATGAAAACATAACGAACTGAGAGAATATGCATATGCTCGTGATCAGCTCATCCAGGTCTATCGTCTGGTATGGAAATCATTGAAATTGGAGAAAAAAAATTTTTTTAAAACTTTCCCTGAACTACTACCCCCTATGACTGAAAAATTGCAATTTTAGGGAATTTTTCTTTCGGCTCGTCTTTAACTTCCGGCGGTATTTATTCACCATTTAAGAGGTCTCGGCGAGCTGATAATAACCCAAAAACCGTTTAACACCTTTTTAAATAGCAGCCGAGAATGAGAACCCCCAAAATCGTGAAAATCAAGGTTTCAGAAACTCTTGCCGGTCGATTCGGCTTTCAGCTTTTCTCTCAAAGTATCGTAAGGTATGCATCGTTTGATAGAGCATTCAAAGATGCATCGAATAAACTAAACCACACTTCGACAGACATAACCGTTGATGAGAAAGAAATCTGAAACACAGTACGTTTCCGTAGAAAATTCATAAAATTCAATTTTTAGCTGAAATAAACTTCGAAAAGTGAATCTAGAAGATAGACATCATTGAAGAACAATGTAAAAAATGAATGAAAGTAAAAGAATCCAGGAAGAAGAGACAAATGGAACCTACGTTGGTCGCAAGAACAGGATCGCAGGAATACAAATGGAACCAATTAACTATATATTTTTATTTCAGTACTTACATTGAAGTCGGCGGCCTCGCCGCCCCTGAATCCTTCGCTGGGGCTCCCGCCACCCTCGACACCCCTGCTTTCGTCTGCATGCAAATGTTGCTATGGAAAAAATTTGTTCTCTATTAAATTACCCTATAACTTCTATTTTAATTTTTTAGGAACCGTTGCACGCAACAGATGATATGTGTATACGGTTCAAAAGAGAATTTAGTATTGAATGGAGTATAAAAGCTCATCAAAATTGATAAAGAATTGGTTAAGTTATAAATGCGTAATGTCATTTCTCCGTTTCTCTCACTTTTGTGTACTATCTTGCCACCAGACGCGTTTTCCGGTATTCCCGTAGAGGTAGCCTAGGCGTGTTATAGACCTTTGGAAAGGAAATTGCCTGGGGCGTCGAACAGCGCTACGTGCGCGTCTCTCCAATTATCCGAGAAAAAGAGTTATGGCCAAAAACAAAAGTTTCCGGAGCGTCTTGAAAATTCTGGATCGGAGCTAGACCCAAATTGCATATTTGAACTAGGGTTCAGAAGAGATGAAAACTTGTGCTAGATAAGAAAGCTGCGCGACGAACAGCAAAGAAGTTGCGAAAATCAACTTGGCAATTTGCCAGCTTATTTTCACTGAAGCCCGATTTTTTTCGCGGAATCCATAGACATTCTTAAACCATCGAAAGTAAAAGAACTTTCACCCCAACCGGCGCATTTGGAAGGGAGATATCGCCAAAAATCTGTTTTCCGTTTCCCGAACGGACATCTCTTCCTCATCATCATATATCCACAATCTTTCTCCACTTTTACCATCAGACTAAAATTGCTAAGAGGTGTTATAAAAGTCTTTAAAAAATATTAAAAATTACAAAGTTATCAGCGTTTTCGGATTATCCCCATACGTTTTGATGGAAATCCGGAAAAATTTCATACTCAGGATTTCTTTCACAAATTCACACCCAAACCCATAAAGTCACCTGAACCCACAAACACAAGAAAAAAAAAAGAAATCAAATTCCCAATAAACACGCAAAAAGTTGGAAACAAAAGAGCTTAAGAATGAAAACCGGTACCCCACAGGAATAACTCGTCAATGACCTGGAGAATAACTAGGTAAAAGAATAGGTCCCGTCACCACCTCCGTACAATGAGATTTAAAAAATCACACCTCCAGATGGACTTCTTAATCAGATAACGTTGACAGAAAGTGAAAATAATTAGTATTCTTGTGCCCTAGAAATATTAGCAAAGTACTGGAGATTGGGAACGTTGAAAGCAATTACGATAGCGGCTGCGCTGATATTTGCTCTTCTGTTGTCTCAGCTTCTCAAATGCGGCAGGAAGGGTGGCAGCAATAGGAATGTACCGATCAGATTGTCGCAAATAAAGAACAAGGATTCGGAGATACGTCTTGCTGCGCAATTGCTTCGAAAAGACACAAGAAGATAGAAGGTCGCCAGGGACCTTCGAAGGAAGCGGGTAGAGGTAAACTCCATCCCTGAGCGCCACATACATCCATTCCGTCTCTCTTACTCACCACAGGAACCTGCTTCGTAACATGATCCACGCAAGCCTAATAACCTCCATTGCTCATTCCTCAATTAAACAACTATTCTTTCAATGACGTGCATCAAGGCATACCCAGGATGCACTCGTTCATTTCATAACACACCAAGATGCACTCCCTCAAATCAAGCAGCAACATGACGCGGATGAACCAGCACGACGGCAGGTGCCGATTCTCCGTTCACAGCGATTCCTCATTCAGTTGATAACGGTTCCCCATTCATGGGGGCAGTTGGACAACCCGGACCATCGTTGAGCAGCTACCGACTCTACGCATCTTAGGCCAGCTATCGGCTCTACGCAGCCTTGGGCAGCTACTGACCTCGACGCCAGCTTCGAAAACCGACCCGACGGCTTCCGCGGATCCGCCTCTAGTCGCCACAGATTATATTTTCACAACGGAATCCAGGTAGTGGTATTCAGTTGGAAAATTTCTAGACATGAGAACATTTTCAAGAAGCTGGATATCAATTACACTCGATATGGCCAGTCCTTTATGCCACGTGAAGATCTANTATATATATATATATATATAAGCAATGCTCATTTAAGGTTCGCTGAAACAAAACTGATAACTATGCATTTGAAAACCTACAGTGTTGGTCTAGTTCATATCGGTATTCGCGGTCAGTGAGAAAATGAATTTCAGATCCAATGAGTAGCCATTCCTTCGAAATTACTGTCATAAAAATTTGATCATATCGTCTGCTTAACTACAAGGTGAGACAAAAAAAACTTGGGCCGCTCAACAGCTCCAACTCAATTTCAGTTTAAAGGGCTAAACAAGTTCCAATAAAAACATAGTAAACCATATGAATTAACCGGATGTATAACTCTAGCTTGGACATATATGTATAAAAACACTGTTATCTAGCAGAAGCATGATCGATAGACATGATTGCATGATACTTTTTAATTCTGACCACGTAATCCGCCATGTAGACATTGACAATACTTTATGAAGATGTTTCGCCTCTAAGAGAAGGAAACTAGCATGAAGGATCGTTTCCTGCGATATATAACTCTCGTAGAAGGGCCAAGGACGAAGAAAGGCATCGTGCGTTTGAGGTCAGCATCAACATAGCAAAGTCCGGCAATCAGGACGTGGAGCACATATTCAGACCCGCAACCATACATTTCCGATCCAGATGATCTTTTCGATTTGTGCATTTCATTTTCGACCAAAACCAAAACAACCAGAAAAACTTCTTCTGTAAGATGTGGGTTTTGATGTGCATTTTTATCCTACTTACGTCTAAACCGATCGTGTGATAGTTTATATTTGTGACCATATAACAAGGCTTGTAGAGACGGAATCTTTATGCTGACGTTTCGGCTCGTTGAGCCATAACGATAGCACACCAAGTTGAAAATTATCATCTAAACATACCTTGTCACATTTCATAGAATTATGATAGCTGCCGCTTTTATGCAGAGGAAAGAAAAAAAAAAAAGGAATAGATGAATTCAAAGCTTGCGAGACGGAACGTTGGTGACGGTGAATAAGGCGACACAGGCGTTAGCCGTTAGTTTCGGCGAGTTAGCGAGATGAGCTTCCCTGGTCTTGGGGATTAGTGCAGCTTTGCGGTGAGCAAGTAGTTTGAAAACAATGTTAGCCTGAAGGTTGTGAAATTTGGTAACGTGCTTGGCCACTGAACATGCAGTGTGCGATGGCGGGAGTGGTGACACCATTGCTAAGCGTAAGATTTGTGATGTGCTCGTGCAGGAAACGGTTCGTTTCGCGGATATAGATGGATTCACATTCGCGGCAGCGAACAGAGTGAACAATCTCTTTCATGCAGCAGTCACTTGGATTGTTCATGCCTACTTCCATCAGCTGTTAATCAGTATCTAACTTACACTCCCTAACGCCAATATCTGTTGTTCCAATGCAAAAAACACGGCGTTATTGCTCAGTTTATTAAGAACGCAACGAATTGTAAGTGGATCCCATTTTATGCACTTGTTACATCGATGATATGTTGGTTACCCGAATCTTCTATTCATCTCTGACATCTATCTGACACCCTGAACAATGCTGACAATCTCCCATATACAATCGAAAACCCACCTGCAGAACACCTGACCTTCCTCAACACCTATATTTTCCGTTCCTCAGTCTAGACCATAGAAACGTGAAAACCTCTCCTCGCCGCGCCCAGCCTATTCTTGTCGCCCGCGGTCGCTATCCTTGCTTTTCATCCGGCTACAAGCCACAGCATCTTTCAACCGCTCTCACCTTCCCTGAATACCTATCAAACACCACCGGAATGCCAAAGCCTCCCTCTCCATCCCTTACATAAGTGATAGTTTCACGTATGAGCTTTTCTTCTAATGAATAAACATCGCATCTCAACTAAATTAAGCACCACAACACCTCCCACACTCCGACAAGTTCTCGCCCGTTAGCGATTATATGATCACCCATGCTATAACCTCCCCAAGAGTATCATATGTCCCACGAATAATCCACATGGCTGCTGCATGAAAGCTGTTGCTTATTCTATTCGTTGCTACGCATGTGAACACATCTACATCGGCGAAACTTTCTGTCTCGCTACCTTTGATTCATTATTTTCTCCTTTCTTTGTTTTTTTCTTTTTTTTTCCTTGTATAAATGCAATAGTTTTCATATTTCTATCAAATGTGGCGAGGTGTGTTTACGTGATGATTTTCAGGTTCATATGCTACGATTATGGCTTAAAGACCGAAACGTCAGCATGAAGTACTGCTCCGTCTCTACTCGACTTCTTATATGCTCACGAATGTAAACTATCACACAATCAGTTCAGACATAGATAGGAAAAAATGGACATCAAAAATCCACAGCCGACATAGAAAAAGTAAAACAATTTTTTGGTTATTTTGCTCCGAACACTGAAATGAGATGCACAAATCGAAAAAATCGAATGGATGGGATGGATCATGCAAATTCCTACAGCACATCAATTTTCCTGGTAAAAGTTCCAAATGTGCTCATTTTTAAGCAGTCACCGAGTTAATCTAGATGGCCGTCTTCATGGCAAAACAGGTTCAACACACCAATAGAAAGCTGGTTCACCTAAGCAACATTTGGAGAGTATTTTCTGATCCACTAGTACAGCGAAAAATTTTCCAACACAAAATTTCACTTCTAATACCAAACAGCACTCAGTTTCTAAAGGATGAAACAACTGACCCTTTCCATGGAGCATGAAAAGCAAGGCCGAAACTGTCGAAACTGTCGCGGTTCGTGGTCTCTTTTGATCCATAAGAAAACCATTGTCCATCCGCCTTCTCTTCTGCATCCGCTGACGAACGATTCTTCTGAGGGTTAGACATGGACAAGGGTATCAAACAACATACACATGAACAGGCTATAAAACAAAAATGCGCTCGTTTTGCATTTTTCTCACCTTCCAACAAACCTGCTTGGCGTTGATTTCGTTTGAATCCTCCCTTGGCAGCGTCACATTGGACCATAGGAAAACCCTCACTGATTCCAAACGAGTTCTGACCGCATCTACGCAGTAGTCCCGCCAAAGTATCATTTACGCCATGGAATATATTTAGGCTGAGATCTACAAGCGTAAGGAGATGTTTACTCTTGATGTTGTGTTCAAAGCAATGAAGACGAAAATGAACACATGCCTAAATAAGCAAAAATCCTAATCAGTTATTGCTCACGTATTAGTATGCGTACCACTGAAGCATTCTAGGGAAAATTAATAGCGCCATTAACCGATAGCCTATTTAATTCACATCCCCTATTCATTCCCCTTGCTTGCTTAGAAACGAACTCGAAACAAACGTTTTTTTCAGTATATGTGCAAGAGACAGCTTTTACCTAAACCAAATCAAAACACTCAGGCGCTCAAACGAACTATAGGTTGACGTGACGTTAAAATGCTCAATCTGAAATTTCTAGTTGTTGTGGGGATCTCTCAAGGATTTCTCTAAACTCCACGTTCGTAACCACAATTTTTCTTATTCCATAGGAGCATTTTATTGGCAGCGGACTGGAGACTTTTTCCTTTATCACTTGCACTGATATTTTGATGACCCCACCAAACAGCTGTAGCGCAATAATTATAGCTGCAGCGCAATAGCGCATGACTCAGCCTTTCATTGCTTCAACGGTACCGTTGAGCGAGCATAGCAATGCAGAAGCATGTTGCGGTAGCATAGATTCAGCCCATCTATAATCACCGCGAAAGCGCAATCGGACGAATGTGTTGGAGGTGCTATTTCATGGCTTAGAGACCATAAAACAGACGAAAATTGCTTTGCTCGCATGAAAATAGAAAGGTCTGTTTCGTCACCGATANGCGAAAAACTTTCCAACACAAAACTTCACTTCTAATACCAAACAGCGCTGAGTTTCTAAAGGATGAAACAACTGACCTTTCCATGGAGCATGAAACGCAAAGCCAAAATTGTCGAAACTGTCGCGCTTCGTAGTCTCTTTTGATCCATAAGAAAACCATTGTCCATCCGCCTTCTTTTCTGCATCCGCTGACGAACGATTCTTCTGAGGGTTAGACATGGACAAGGGTATCAAACAACATACACATGAACAGGCTATAAAACAAAAATGCGCTCGTTTTGCATTTTTCTCACCTTCCAACAAACCTGCTTGGCGTTGATTTCGTTTGAATCCTCCCTTGGCAGCGTCACATTGGACCATAGGAAAACCCTCACTGATTCCAAACGAGTTCTGACCGCATCTACGCAGTAGTCCCGCCAAAGTATCATTTACGCCATGGAATATATTTAGGCTGAGATCTACAAGCGTAAGGAGATGTTTACTCTTGATGTTGTGTTCAAAGCAATGAAGACGAAAATGAACACATGCCTAAATAAGCAAAAATCCTAATCAGTTATTGCTCACGTATTAGTGTGCGTACCACTGAAGCATTCTAGGGAAAATTATTAGCGCCATTAACCGATAGCCTATTTAATTCACATCCCCTATTCATTCCCCTTGCTTGCTTAGAAACGAACCCGAAACAAACGCCTTTTTTCAGTATATATGCAAGAGACGGCTTATACCTAAACCAAATCAAAACACTCAGGCGCTCAAACGAACTATAGGTTGACGTGACGTTAAAATGCTCAATCTGAAATTTCTAGTTGTTGTGGGGATCTCTCAAGGATTTCTCTAAACTCCACGTTCGTAACCACAATTTTTCTTATTCCATAGGAGCATTTTATTGGCAGCGGACTGGAGACTTTTTCCTTTATCACTTGCACTGATATTTTGATGACCCCACCAAACAGCTGTAGCGCAATAATTATAGCTGCAGCGCAATAGCGCATGACTCAGCCTTTCATTGCTTCAACGGTACCGTTGAGCGAGCATAGCAATGCAGAAGCATGTTGCGGTAGCATAGATTCAGCCCATCTATAATCACCGCGAAAGCGCAATCGGACGAATGTGTTGGAGGTGCTATTTCATGGCTTAGAGACCATAAAACAGACGAAAATTGCTTTGCTCGCATGAGAATAGAAAGTTCGCAACCGACAATTTTAGAAAAGCAGCTCGAGGCGGCTTTTGCAAGTCTTGCACGGTTGTGCATTTTTTAACGAGAAAGACGTAATATGATGAAAATAACCATACGGGACAAATGGACGTGCGAGTAAACTACAATAAAGACGCTTCTAAGAAACGTGTGGCTGCTACATCCCTCCATTCGCGAGAAGATGAGCGCATCAGTTCAGTTATTTTTCTTGATGTTACGTTTGCCCTTGATAACCATCCAAACTACAACGCCGGCACAAAAGACAACAGCCAAAAACCTCACAAAGTGGTGTTTGCAGAACTTCTTCTATACCCCATCCAAATCTGTTCTAGCACGTCATAGCAGACCGAGAACCGGATAATGTGGATGCGGTCCAATAAGCGATGCATGCAGTGGATAACAGCAATATGCGGCTAATAGCGTGTGTAAAATGTATCAAAAACCTGCAGGAGGCAAAGAAACTGAATACGGAAGGGACGCAACCAGCGTGGCAACGATGACGAAAAGTGGATACCGCGAGCACCGAGTCCATTTGATGACTGCGACATAAAGCACTGCTCGCGAAGAACCATGACGCAGTGGCATGAGCAGATGACAGCGGCTGAAAAGATAATACCATCATACTACCATCGTGTTTATAATAATAGCATCGTTTCCGAAGCAGAACAAGCAGAAAATGTAGCGAATGCCGCAAAACTGCGTCGTCAATGCCAGCGATGAACAATTGCTTATAACGACATTTAATAAATTAAAAAAGAAATAAACTAGGTTTCCTTACGCCTCTTAAGGCAGACATAACTGATGTTCGTTTGCTATCTCCGCCATCAACTCGGGCTCACTTGTCTTAAAGCGCTTCAGGTAAGCGGCACAAACGTCCGCCCTACGCGCTTCTTCGGCGTCATAATGCCGCTTCCTGCCAGCAACGGGCGGCTGCGGTTCCACTTCCATTGTGCCTTCCGCCTGATGCATACCTGAAAATCCGTTTCATATTCAAATTACTCCTAAAAGTGTTTCCAGTACTACTGAGGTGATAAAGAAGTAAGAACAATTCCAATAAATGAGCAGAGATCCAAAGGTCTGCCAAAATAACAGGATCCGCTAGATGGAAGGAATGACTAAAAAATAGATGAGGATAATAGCTACAGTTCAACGTTCTCCTGGCACATAAAACACCCCATGAGAGAAAGACAGAAGTAAGGAAAGCACAGCCGCGTTGCAAAAAGNACTTCACCTGCCGCAAGCGTTAGGGGTCACGATGTGCCAGAGATCCTGGACCACTACACTTAAGAAAATAAATAACGTGTGTAAAGCAAGGTCAAATTAACTTTCTATTAGCTATCAAAGTTAGTGAAGAGCAATGATTCCTAAACGTATGCCTACTACTGAATAGGAAGGATTCGATATCCTTTTATCTAAGTCTTCTCAGCGCCGTTCTACAATTTGATGAGAACAAATGGAAACGCATTTGAATTCCATTTCTGTCCGTTCCCTCTCAAAGCGTGCGAACATTCGTGGAGGAAAAAATGCAATGAAAAAAACCGTGTTTGCATGGCTTACCTTGATGTTTGCCGCGCCCGCCTCAGGTGGCACTATCAGATGATGGCCGCATGTCCCACAGAACGCTGAAAACAAACAAAAGAAACGTATCACTTTGTAAATTAGAAATAACCACTGCAAAGAGAAGCGGCAAACTGAGTGCCTGACTGCAAGAGTCGAGGACTTCAATCCATTTGCAAACAGTTGTCATTGCCGTGAAACAGTGGTTATTACTGAATATCGACCCAATAATCCTCAATCTGCTGTTGTTCACAAGGCGAAAACATCAACAGCATTATATTTTTTACAAACGGAAGCTCACAGATCAGCTTAGTCAAATAATAAAAAAGATTACTGAAAAAGCCGTAAAAATGTAGAAACCAAAATAAATTCTCTTACCGTCCTGGAGGTGGGACCGGGCGAGGGCGACGTGTTTTCTCCAGGCGCCGACCGTCTCGAATTCCCGATCGGGGACACCGCAATGTGCCAAACGGCACACTACAAAATAAACTTGGGTATTCAACATGTTATTTCGACAAAAGTGAATGCTTTATTCATCGTTAGGCAAAATGCTTATCAATTTGCTGTTACCTATTATAATATATGCTTTCAACGTAATTCAAAATTCAACAAAATTGCTTCTCATTTCGCACGAATCATCACCACTATCACATAAGCACAGTTTATTTCAGTGAAACGATTATCAACTTGCGAATTCTTCACCGTTACAAATAAAAGACAGCATCACGCAAATGACGCAAAATCAAGTAGTAGTAACATTCACAATTGCAGATTTCCTTCTGCTGAGATTGTAGCAGCATCTGCTACGAACAACCATTTTTGCACCCTGTTCATTGGTAACCGGTTCCCTACTTTTTGAAGAGAGGATGCGCTATATACAGCGCCAGAGAGCTTGAAATACAAATTTTTGAGAGATAGAACTACAAAATAAGTTGAAAAACTTACATATTTTGTTGTTGCGCAAAATATAGGCCGGCGCTGCGGGTGCCACCAGTTCCGCGGCCATGTGGGCCGGCAGAAAGCTTATATCAGCCGGCGAGAATTCCGGCTGCCTTCTCGCCGCTCTCTTGCGAGGCTCGCGTTCCGCGGGCGCCTTTGCTCCAGGTCTTGGGCGGCTGTAATTATATGCAAGTTAGGCAGATCATTGAATATGTGCCCAAAAAATTAGAGCCTCTGTCTCATCCGCGAAAATATATCAATATTTTTATGTGCTTTTACATATTTCCTTGCAAATGCACATAATTGCGAAGCGATGTCTGCATACATTTGTGCCTGTCTGTCTGACCGTTCGCCGGCTTCACATGGGAGCCACCGAAGCTAGGGCTACAAAATTTGATTGCTACGATGTAAGTCATGACGAGACTTATTAGACTACTATTCAATGCCAGCCGCTTTAAAACAGGAACATGTTCCTCAGCATTGCTACAATATCGGATCGAAATACAATTCACATAGCGAGCAATTACTGTTATTTCTTAAAATGCAAATGTTATAAATCTGGGAATCTTTTGCAAGTTCCACGCGCATAGATGGTATACAAAAATTTAAAATATATGCATCCGCATCTACTAAAATTGCGTTTTACAAATTTGATGTACTAAGAAGGTAATGGATGAGAAAGGAGTTCCTTACAGCATTTCCCGATATCGAATGGCCAGAGCTTCCTGCCACCGCGCTCTATCGGTGCCGTCATCAGTTGGGACGGCCTCATTTGGCTCCCCTCGCTCCTCGTCATGTTCGTCTGCGGCTACATTATCATCTGCCGCATCTCTTTCCGCCTGTTCGCCGCTTCGGTCCTGCCGCGGCGCATTGATTTCCTTATGGCGAGGGGATGCATCTGCCTCACGCACCATTTTTTCCGGCGCTGCCAGCACTGAGAGCACAGCCACCGGCGCACCTTCACCTTCGTGGCTAGTGCCAGGTTCTAGCTCACGGGCGACGGTGCTGTACCACTGTAATCGAAGGATTCGTCAGCTTGCAAAAGGGGTTACGATTGTTCGTTTGTGTAAGGTTGCCCTATTCCCAAACCTACGACAACATTCATATTTACACGCAGTGTTAGAGTGACTTAGATCTCAAGATTCAGTAAAACTTTGATACTGCAGATACGAACTTTCGAATCCGCACTGTGCTGATAGTGCAATAGATGACAAAATTAAAGCCAATAAAATCAAAATGTATACTCACCGGCATCAGTGGTTGTCCGGAGAGGGCGATGAACTCTCCTCCGACGACCGCGGCCGTGTACATTGGTCCGTCGCGGCCGTAGAGGTCCACACTGTGCCGTTCCAAGTTCCAGATCGTTAGCTGTGCTCCCTTCAGCCGGCAAGCGGCCTCGAGGAGCAGCGGGTGCGGACGGCGTTCGGCTGCCTCGCCAACTGGAATACATCCATGTCAGTTGTACGTCACTTTCATCGCAAGACAGGTCAACGTCGTAAATTTCACAACAGCTTTTTGCCGTCTAAAGTTTCGGCCAAAGCGACTGCAGAAGCAACGATGCGATAACGTCACATCCGCAAGACGTAAATGAGGGATTTCTATGACAGTTATATGACATACGACGATATGTGTCCGTTATACATGCAAACAGCAGCTCCAGAGTCAGCTACTCTCTTTAGACCTGGTGCGAATTGCGTAGTATAGCTTAAAAGTTGGAAAATAGCAAATTACGGCTGGTTTAGGAAGAAAAAACAACATATCTTCAATGACCATTAGAAGATATGGAGAGGTCGATTGCAAAAATCGATGCGTAAAAAATAATAAGCATATAGGGTTAATTACTGCACTATTTCTGTATTTCTCTCAAATAGCGAAGATAGGTTTAGAAAAACGAACCAAAATATAGTAGACCGCGCATGTGCACGTCGAGCGCTGCGAGCTCGTCATGCCAGCGGTCTTGCAAAAAGAGCTCCACCTCGCGGTAGAGCTCCGGCTCCTCCACGCCGAAGACAGCGGCGGCGGCCGCGAAGGCGTCACGACAACGCCTCGCTCTAATAAGGCCTAAAAGGCCCATTATAGCCAGAAGCAATTCTGGCAGAGCATCGCAGATGGTGGCCATCTCACAAATCGTTGTAGCGAAATCCACTACTGTAACCATAACATATAGACGGTGTGATTTCTTTAGCTTGGTTTCTTTTCCACAGCACACACACAGCGCAAGTAATTCAAGGGCATAGCCCTTCAACACAGCGGCATTACGTAAATTCCTGAACATTATTTTTGTGTGCGCACGACCGCATCTGTCAACTGGCAAATTATACCCTAATAGTGAATTAACAACTTGTAGTATGCATTTACTGGGCACTTGCCATTCAATTCAGTTGAATACGGCAATACGCACATTCTTTAGGCACATTTCCTGAAAGCATAATTTTCATGCAACATCCAAATCCTGCCCGATGCATTCACTTCTTCAGCACACTTCCCTACAAACGGAACGTGCAGATATGAAGCAATTCGCTACGCAACTAAACAAATGTTTATAGCTACGCAGTAGAGAAACCTCCTGCATATACATGTAAATGGCAATGAGCTCGATGCACTCAATATTTTCGGTTTCGAAAATGTTATAATTCTTCGCTAACTCAGCTTGACAGTATGGATATGCTACTCCCTATTCTCGGCACTTCGTCTTAAATCATTTCTACTTCTACCGAAACTGTCAAACCAACATGGTTACGATATACGTATATTGTTAGCTGTAGTGATTTTTGAAAACAAATGAAACTTCATAATTGTATGACCGTTTAATGTGAACGAACAGCATCATTCCCATTGCGAAGTCATATCTGCGTCACTCAGTGCATTCTATCGAATTTTTGTAGGCGATTATATTAAATGAACGTAAAGTACAATTCAGAAAGCATAGAGATAAGATATTTTAAGGGTAAACGTGGATTGGTGACATGAAAACGGATAAACAAAAGCGCAAACATCCACGAAATTGCATTCAAAAAATCAATAAATTATAAGTTGACCGCAACGCACGTAAATCATCTTATAACAGTGATCACGGCAATGCAGTGATTCCGTAGATGCGCTAGATCAACGTCGCTTCAAGATCTACGTAGATCGCATGCAGCAATTCGCATAAGATTCATAAATTATCGATCCCACTACTTGGCAAGTAATCGTCGCTCGCACTCACTTCAATACCTCTCAAAGACCAAAACAGCGAAGATGGAACGCGCCATTCTTTTGTTTCTTTATGAATTAGTTAGCTAATTGTAATAGTATATTAATTAGTTTTGCTATTTTGTTTGATATAAGGTGTGGTATGAGTATGTGTACTTTGTCTAGGGAATCCTTCTGGTCCTATATTCTGCCGACACTTTCGAGGGTTATTTGGTTGAAAGATTGAGGAACGGTGCAAAAAGTTTCTGCAAAGAGCATACACGAAAAAGAGCGAATACGAAAAATGTGCAGTATTTGTGTACCTGCACACAATTTTTTAGAGGTTTTTGATAGAAAATGGATTGGTGAAGCAGTGAATAGTTTTTCCCTGAAAGTTACAGAGGTTTGTTTACTGAAGGAACTATATTATAGCATATATGGCAGGAGGTGTTACTGGAAGCGTTTCATTGATACGCCTTAAATCTGATACCATCTATGAACAAATCGGTTTATCGCCCACTGAACCATTAGTTTTCTTATCCAATCCATAAACTATTGCACATAGGCTACTATATATCGCAGTTTTGTTGAAGTCCTTGAGATGTGTCCAAACCGTTTTAGAATGCTTGTTACTAGTAGGCATGAGAAAATTGCAGAAAACCCCAGCAGTATAGTTCTCTTTGTTCGCTTGATAAGGCGGGTATGCAGTGAAAAGCAACGCAGATCATCTTAACGCCTGTTGGGCTCGCATCTAGCATTGAGCCCCTTCATTGCAGATAGTGAATACTGGCTTCATTGCCTGGAGACATTTCTAACAGTGATGTGCACCGTTGATCACATAGGAGAATATGTGTCTTTAGTTCTGGCGCAATCTTTTGAACTTTGCTGTGACTGCAAACCCATTCTGCCTATTCTATCTGTAAATATGCAATACTACTTATGTTTTCTTTTTTCTTTTTTTTAAATTCCCTCTTTCATTTCGCTATTCCTTTTCATTTTTTTCTCAATGATTGTTCTAGTGATTTGTGTAATCTTCGAACTTAAAAATACTGCAGTTAATGCCTACACAAAAGTTATTACTACTACTTTCTTGTTAGCATGTACAGCAGTTTCGGTGAGAACGTTTTCAAACGAAACAGTGCCTTGATCTTGCTGCCTGATACCTGCAGAATTGCATGGGTAGGTTTGTATGCGCTTGTGACACTTCGCATCATACGATATAACCCGAATATGCTTTGCTTTGCATCCTTATCTTTTAATTCAATATCAGTTTCAGGCGCTCATCGGATAACGAGGCGGACTCTTCATTGTTAGCTGATTCAGAGAACAGAACAATGCGCAGGTTTGAAAAATAATGAGTTTGATTGTCTGTTTATAGTGTGCATACAGTGTAAACTGTCGTTTTAAAATTTGAACATGTTTCAGGCAATATCTTGTTTTCTAATCTTATTTCAGGTTCCACCCCCCCCCCTCACCCCTTTGCATCCCAGTTGTTATTTGTTTGCTGTGTTGGTTTCTTTTGAAATTCAAATGCGCTCGTTTGCTTTTTTCTCATTTCCAACATTCTTTGCTTGTTTGTTTCGACTTCGTTCTAATCCTCTAATTCAGCAGACACATCTAATGATAACGCGGTATAATCGAGCCTCGTGAGTGGAATTAGTGATTAGCGAGTGAAGACCGCTGGCATGTGGTGTTCGAAATCGGCGCAAGAATCTCAAGCAATTCGGCTCCATCAAAGGTTCCTCATACTTCTCAGGTTTTTTTCATCATCTCATAAACGCGAAACCTTTCCTTGTCGAACCTTATTTTATTCTACCTGTAGGTATTTTGCGTGGCTTCGTATTTCTAGAATCGCGTGGGACACCTTGAGGGATCTCGAGCGTATCCATCGCAGGAAATTTGTGAAGTTGATGAGTTGCTTGTTGATTAGCGGGAGTTGGTTAGATTATTCGCATTGCGAAAATTTAAAAGAGTATTGCGGTTGAATCGTGTCATATCTTAAGTGTTGAAGAAGCTGCATAGTTGTCTAAAATTTAGGTCGAAAATCTCGCACATCTTTATGCACATAAAGGCAAAAAATAAGCAATTGGGGCATTGCAGAATTAATCAGTTGAGCGTTCTGTTTGTAAAAATCAGCTTGTATGGTACTCAGTAGCATTCGTATCGATTTTGATCGCTGATAGAATTCATAAATAGAGAATAGATAAATTTATCATGAAGATGTGAGGATGGGAACTCGTTTAATGGCTAATACATCCTCCGTTACCTAATTACTATGATAGAAAAAAACTTGCTTGCTACTTAGGTGTAGGTTCTGATCCGATGTTCTCTGTTCGAGTGCAGTCGTATGTTTTCACTTCGCCTTTTTTCGTCATGATCGGTCACTGGAGATGATTTGGTTTTGTTTACGTTTTTATTCACCATTGCTGAATTCACGGTGAGAGGGACTAGACGTATCACCTGAACATAACAAGAAGGGGTTGGGTACTGCCGATGTTTGGAATGAGTACGTGATCTCAGTGCTATACACTTTGCTGCGTGCAAAAATATGGTGCAGTTGCGACTTGCATTTATGCTTGATTCAAAGTTCCATGTGGAGAATCTTTCATACGTTCTGCTACCACCTCCCCTTCTCCTCCATCCCTCTCACTCCTCGTTCGATGTGCCTTTCCACTATTCTGTGTTATTATTTTATTTACTAATAAATAAAAGTGAGGAAAAAGCCTTGTTTGGTAAAGGACAAGAAGGACGAAACGATGAAGAATCTCGTGTCCTACGCGGCCAGTTGAATCGGCTGCTGATGGATTTTTCGGTGGCAAGTGCGACCCTGCATTGTAGTGGACGGAACGCTTGTGAATATGAGGTGCGCAATTCGAAAGATGGCATTAGCTGCCAACTTCGTGCTTTCACTTATGAGAATTGCTTCTGCAAGTATGACTGAAGCGTAAGTATTTATTCGCACCTGATGTTAGCAAAATCTGCGAAGACGTTGAGACGGGGTGAGAGGCTGTTTCATGCAGAAGTTATCTTGTTTTCTTTGAGAAGTTGGTTTACTTGAACTCAGTTGATCAAGGGTACAACTTACGTGAATCGATTGCAACGTTGCAAACAGTTCGTTTCCTTTTATGAAACGTTTTTCTTAATAAGTGAGACCAAACTCACTTTGTTTGTTCCCAATATATCTCTGGTAAGGGTCGAGAAAGGTTTCTGAAAATCGATGTTTTTGATTAAAACTCAATTTAACTGGAACTGTCACGTCCAGAGGAAACGAGATTGTGGCTAAGGCTGAAGCAGTTTTGAATGGGGTTTGCTTCAGGCGGAGAAACACTTAGGTTGGAGGCTTACGATTTCGAAATATTTTTGCATGTATAAGTGTTTAGGAGTTTAGATTCCCCTAAGAGTTCAATTATTTATCCTGGTACCTGACCTATCCTTCATAAAAATGACTTAAATGACAATGCTATGAATAGTAGTGAAGCATACGCATTTGGCGCAAGTGTCATGGAGGGTTAGATCCATGTTCTCAAGTACCTGTCGTATTTTCACTTCGGTTGCTGCGCTATCCATTCCGCCTACCTTCATGTTTCTTCCACGTTCCACACCAATCATCCCACGTTTTACCGTAGTTCATCGAAATGCATCATATCATATGCGTTGGTCAATAAACGATTTGATCAACAAACTGAATAGAGATATGAAATTTCAAGGAGTTTTATCGGAAATGCCCGTAGAGGTAATGTCCTTTTTTTTCGAAGGAAGCAACACTTTTCTATGATAACGATTCTTTGTAATACTTGTATAAAGTTTTTGTAGTTTCAATAACAATTGTACTGAAATGAATGTTTCTGGGTCGTTGTCTCTGCGGCAAGTGGTACGATTCCACTATAAGGCATTCATTTTCGTGCACCATGAAGCATTCAAAAAGGAATTCAAAAAAGTACTCGTAACAGGCAATATATGATCTTGCGCCATGGTGTGTATGCGTCATGAACAGGTTCATGGTACACGTCTCCCTAAAAACGCGAGCATTGTTGACTTGAAAGTTCGCAAAGAGGGTGTGCATGCATAGGCAATGAGCATGGATGGAGTCACTGACTACATTTCCATTGTTGCAGTAGTGGTCGATGAATTTTACAATTAGCAGGACACATTGTTTGCAATGGCATATTCAATATGAGCACTTACAAGCCATCAGGGATTGGAAAAATAGAATATCATAAGTGGTTTAGACAGGAGAATGTGATGCTGTTTTGCAATGCAATATGATCGCAGTCTTATCTAATTCAATGCAAAGGAAGGATTTGACCCATGTGGGATACACGCAAAACGTTCTTTGTCGTCAAATAGGCAGTGACATTGTACATACAAAGAAATATTAGGGGTAGATTAGTGAGTTTCATATATTCTCACATTACCTTGCAGATAGAATACAACTGTTATTGCAACCTATTTTATTCGTAGAATTTAATTTAAATAAAACTATTGTCATTATTATTATTATTATTATTGAAATTGTTTCGTTTCTATAACGTCTGTTACGATTCTTAACGTCGTTTATTGTGCACCGTTCATATTCTGATGATAGTGTTTTTTCGGGAGGGGGAAGGGGTTCGGCGCACTTAGCCGAAAAGAGACCGAGAGAAACCGCGCGCGTCTGCAGCGAGCGACGCGGCACTGGTCACTCGGAAATAAATCGTCGCAATCAATGTGTAAATATACAGTCAGAAAACGAGGCTGGAACAACGGATTTCAACAAATTTGAAAGAGCATTAAAGGCTCTATCAGAATCAATGATAATATCGGACCAAAGCGAGAACCTTTCTATACGATCAATTTCTTAAATGCCGTGCGATTGACGAAAATTGCATGGTCATCGATAAATCAGGGCCTGTATGTGCATAAAGGAACAAGATTTTGAAAAAGTGACTAGGTACATTCGAAAGAGCATTAAAAGCTCTACAAGAATCAGAAATAATCTGAGACAAAAACAATAACTTTTCTTTGAGATCAATTTTTTATATGACGCGCAACTGACATAAATTGCAGCGTCGCCTTATCCGTTATGTGATGCGTCATAGTTGTGTGTATATGAAACTGTTCTTAATGGAGAACTCAATTCATGACACGTCTCGGCGATCTAATAAATTGACAAAATCATTTCCAAATTACATTAAACTCGTTGTGGCTCCTTATGAATGGATCTTTCATGCGATTGTTACATGCATCAGTTAAGAAATCTTCAATTCGACAGTTCTTGGTCTCCTTCATTTCATTTCTTTCTTATATAGGCATAACCATAATGGGCATTGTAAGTCCACTTGATGATAGAGAAGCCAGCCGACGTATTGAAGGTATGGTTAATTGCACTGTAAAATGTTGATTGCATGCTACAATGGTAACTTGCACGTGTGGCAACTACTTCTTCTAAAAGTTATTCAGACATTCTAGATTAGTGGTTTAAACGAGCGTTCCAGCCAGTTGAATCGGCTGCTGATGGATTTTTCGGTGGCAAGTGCGACCCTGCATTGTAGTGGACGGAACGCTTGTGAATATGAGGTGCGCAATTCGAAAGATGGCATTAGCTGCCAACTTCGTGCTTTCACTTATGAGAATTGCTTCTGCAAGTATGACTGAAGCGTAAGTATTTATTCGCACCTGATGTTAGCAAAATCTGCGAAGACGTTGAGACGGGGTGAGAGGCTGTTTCATGCAGAAGTTATCTTGTTTTCTTTGAGAAGTTGGTTTACTTGAACTCAGTTGATCAAGGGTACAACTTACGTGAATCGATTGCAACGTTGCAAACAGTTCGTTTCCTTTTATGAAACGTTTTTCTTAATAAGTGAGACCAAACTCACTTTGTTTGTTCCCAATATATCTCTGGTAAGGGTCGAGAAAGGTTTCTGAAAATCGATGTTTTTGATTAAAACTCAATTTAACTGGAACTGTCACGTCCAGAGGAAACGAGATTGTGGCTAAGGCTGAAGCAGTTTTGAATGGGGTTTGCTTCAGGCGGAGAAACACTTAGGTTGGAGGCTTACGATTTCGAAATATTTTTGCATGTATAAGTGTTTAGGAGTTTAGATTCCCCTAAGAGTTCAATTATTTATCCTGGTACCTGACCTATCCTTCATAAAAATGACTTAAATGACAATGCTATGAATAGTAGTGAAGCATACACATTTGGCGCAAGTGTCATGGAGGGTAAGATCCATGTTCTCAAGTACCTGTCGTGACAAAATCATTTCCAAATTACATTAAACTCGTTGTGGCTCCATATGAATGGATCTTTCATGCGATTGTTACATGCACCAGTTAAGAAATCTTCAATTCGACAGTTCTTGGTCTCCTTCATTTCATTTCTTTCTTATATAGGCATAACCATAATGGGCATTGTAAGTCCACTTGATGATAGAGAAGCCAGCCGACGTATTGAAGGTATGGTTAATTGCACTGTAAAATGTTGATTGCATGCTACATAGGTAACTTGCATGTGTGGCAACTACTTCTTCTAAAAGTTATCCAGACATTCTAGATTAGTGGTTTAAACGAGCGTTCCTGATGGCCCCATCTTCTTGCTCACCTCCTCCACATCTTGCGAATTGGCTTCTTTGCCTACAGTTGCACACTTCAATGTAAGCAGTCGTTTCACCACCTACATTGAAGCTTTCCTGACTTCTAACTAATTGTGGTCCGCTGCCATATAAATTTCAATTCTTCCAGTTGGGAGCATGTAGCCTTCGAACAGCTTTTTCCTTCTCAATCCTGACGGGCCTATGTCGGAAAGCAGGTGTATGACAATGCAATTAACCATACGTTGAATGCGTCGGTTGGTTTTTCTATCATCAAGTGCACTTACAATGCCCATTATCGTTATGCCTATGTAAGAAAGAAATGAAATGAAGGAGACCAAGAACTGTCGAATTAAAGATTTCTTAACTGGTGCATGTAACAATCGTATGAAAGATCCATTCATAAGAAGCCACAACGAGTTTGATGTAGTTTAGAAGTGATTTTGTCAATTCATTAGATCGCCGAGACGTGCCATGAATTGAGTTCTTCATTAAGAACAGTTTCATAAACGCACAACTACGACGCATGTGATAACGCATAAGGCGACACTGCAATTTATGTCACTTGCACGTCATATAAAAGATTGATCTTGTAGAAAAGTTATTGTTTTTGTCCGAGATTATTTTTGATTCTGATAGAGCTTTTAATGCTCTTTCAAATATGTTGAAATTCATTGTACGAACATCGCTTTGTTAATGTATATTTTCACATTTATTGCGACGATTTATTTCCGAATGACCAGTGCCGCGTCGCTCGCTGAAGACGCGCGCGGTCTCTCTCCGCCTCTCTCTTGCTCCTGCGCTTTGGCTAATGCTACCCACACGGTTATCTACATCATGTCTAAGAGCACAATAGCTCGTTGACTATAAGCAACGACAATATTTTAAATGGTTGCATTTGCAGAACATTAAAAGAAGGAGGTGACCATTATGATAGTGATGAAGGATGAATGGCTTCTAGAAGTGATAATTTGATCACGTTTTCTAGTTAGAGAAGAGGAAAATATTCGCAATTTCTATAAAAATTATTGGAATTTCTTCGGTTATTGTCGAGAATGTGTAAAAATTTTGGTGAAGAAAATTTGTTAAGTTTATAAAAATGAAATTTGATGCAAAATTTTCTGTGTGTGGAATATTTTTTTAATTTGTTACTGAAATTTTCCCCCTCTCTATAAGAAAAAACGCATATTTTGCTGTGTTGTGTAGAGCATTTTGGCACATTTTGGTTAATTCGTAATGGTTCAGTAGAGCATACAGCCAACAACAGTACAATCAAAAGCTCTGTAGAGTGATGTTTAGAAGAGCCGTTTCAGGCAACTCGATGTCAGGAGTTATCAAAATCCCCGATTTGTCCAGTTGACGATAACTTAGGGGTACTCGCTCTTCCTCCATTTTATCCCTCCACCTCCTGATCTCCGTTCTTCGATCTAAATGTCAACGTCCATTCAACGTTCACAGATTTGATTTTGGCTAAACTTAGTGGAATCAAAATATTCCTAAACATCTTTTCTTGCAGCTTTTTCTCAACTTTCATTTTAAGTCCTTTTTCATATCCTTTATATATAGAAGGGCCTTATGATTATGAGCGAAATGGTGTCTGCATCCGTTCATGTATGTGTGTGGTAATTTCAATGAAGGAATTAATTATGCGTGGGATAATGTTTGAAAAACCGGTTACATCCATTTTACACCAATCAGATTTTATTTCGTATATACACATTAACACAACCGCACTAGAATGCGTTTTGGGAATGCAAATTTATGAACCTTGTGCAGAAGTCTTAGAAAAGTGATTGATTTGGTTCAACCGTGCATGTATTGCTCTGCATGGTTTATTACTCCTAGAAAACTTTAAAAAGTGCGAACAATCGCAACAATTCTTCAGTGTTTCTTATTCAAGAAAATATTTGAAGAAGATTAGCGTTTGATATCCTAAAAAATGACAAAAAAGATCATTCGCTAAAAGCTCCGTTAAGACTCCGCCATGGAAATCATTTGATTAGACAGCTCCATTAGGTGAGCGTTTAAAGCGTCACTGCAAAAATAATTAAAATGAGACTTGATGATAGTAGAGTTGATGTTGATCAAGCTTGTTAAACAATTCTTTATTCCCTTTCATGTGACATTTTTTATAACTTCAAATGAGTAACAAATAACGACGACAATTTCATCAGATTATCGCTTTTTTCATCGTAAAAGTTAGAGGGATTGCATTCGGATGAACCTTTATTAGCTGTCGTCGATTGTCGTTGAACGCTCCAACTGTGTCAATGCAAACCACATCATTTCTGTGGAGAACGGAAATTCTCGTCTTCTTATAATGCTTCTGCTATTCTTATCTCTTCAAGGTGCATTTTATGCACTTTTTAGGTTTTTCTTGCAAAAGTACATTGCGATAACGTCATGTTGCCGCACACAGCTGCTTTGGTTAGGAGACGAGAAAGTTAACTGTGTCAGAGATTAGTGAGTGCATTCTGCATCCGAGAATGTAGTTTTTTTTTTGCGTTACAGATCGGATTTATACACAACATATGTGGATTTGTAAGCGATCGGTTTTCTAGGAAGATGTTATTTTATGCGTTGTGACATTATTTTTTATGGGCATTTGCAGAACGCTTTTGCCGATGTCATGTCTAAACAAATGTATGCATTTTTGTCTTCTTGCTTGTCTCTCTGGGGAACCATCGAACCTCTAGAGTAACGAAATTCAGATAGTATAATATGTGCTATAGATTCATGACCTGAGGCAACTTTCAAAGTGGTTTGCCAATAAGGATTGCACTGGTCAACGAACATGAAAACAAAGGAGCATGGAGCAAGACGAAAGAACAACAGTAATGTTTGTATCGACTGATTTCAACAAAATTTTTTATTGGAGAAAAACTTAAAAATTCAAAAAAAAACATCGAAAAAATTCTATGCATAGTTTCAAAGAAGCAAAAAAAACCACGAACAAATGGGCGCATGCCAACGAGGCCGAAAATGCACTTTTGAGTCACCTGGTGCATTGGCTTTACAATTATCCAAAAACGATGGTAAAAGGTAATTATGTACCTATGCAAATCACGAAACAAAAGAAATGTTTTTGAGTTAGATCCAGCTGCCACCACAAGTTTAGCGAGCAAGTTTTATGGCTCCTTTGTGGGTGTCAATAGCTAATAAATGCCATTGTGAACTGTAACATAATTTGGGATTTGGGATCAACATTAATCATGCGTTATACTAATCAAATTTTGCCACCCTAATTTTTATTGTATGTGATTTGGAACTACACAACATGCATAACACAAACGCACAGACATAGCTGCAATATATGTTGCAAAATTTTGCAAAAGAAATCATGAAATTTTCTAGATTCCCCTTCTCCACCGGGTTGTGAATCTCTTTTTGTATCTGAGAATGTTTCATTTTGCAATGAGATTTTCCCTTCAATTGGCATTCGATAGTGAATGAGCGCAACTAGAGACACATTGGAATGCGTCGTTGTTGCATCAGTGGAAATTTCTTGCAGTTTGTACAGCGGCCATTAGAAGATTGATTTGCGCTTTGTGTTAAACATAGTTTCGCTGAAACTTTCCCAATGCGTTTCTCAAGGGTCCTAAAAAACGAAACGCCCGAAATATGGGACGCATTCGGTATGTGGACATCGATGTCGAATGGCAAATCGCATCGAGAGTGCACTCAAACAAAACTTTTTGCTTAGATCGCCCACATTGGATGCGCATTGTGGTAACTTCACTTCGACGAGTTGAATTGTGCATACGCTTTAGGGCATACCAAATGGGCTATCAAACTGAGACATCGGTTCTTTTATCAAAAGATGATTTTCGGTGCTTTGTGTTGATTGATACAGAGGCGATCATCGGTGTGTTCAATCCTCAGTAAGCATCACTGAGGTGATTTACGGAAATAATCGACGTTTTTTTCATTTAATGAAGAAACATGTATAAATTAATAAAAGAAATGATAATATAATAATAAGTGTAGGTGTATTTCAGCAATGAACATTCGAAGCAGATAGCATGTGGATGGATGGATATTATATAGTCAAGCATATAAATGTTCAAACAGCTGAACAAATACAGTGCTTCAGGTTGAAACATTAGTGCAGATGTTTGTGTGCTGCAATAAAGCATTGAAAATATTAAGATAATGGTGTGTAAATTGAAACTTTAAAGTGACGCATGAGCAGCGATCAATCCAAAGTGGTGAGAATAATCTCTCATAGCTCCCCGATTCGCCAGATTCTATACTGAAAAATTATTATTGTTTTGTAGATAGTTATTGAAACGAACAATGAAAAACGCATGAAAGACAATGCATAGAGAACACTCAAGCGTAATAAACTGAATGAAATAGATGAGAAGAAAAAATTTCCAGTGATAGTCTCGTTCAAAAATTATTGTATTACTCATTCACTTTAAAGAAACAAATAGTTAGAAGTAATAATCAAAAAATGAAACCCCCTCCTTTAAAAGACTGCTAGCAATTCAATAAGAAAAACATACCAACTAGAGGGGCTCACTTTAATGATAGAAGAGTATGGCTGCTATATATGGATGCTAAGGTTACTGTCCTCTACAATCATCTTACGATGCTTTGGCAACTGGTAACCTGTCAACAAGTTGAACATATACGATCTAAGGAATCAGAGATTAAAACATTCTTTTATAGTCATTTAATACCAATCGAATAATTCGCTTATCGATTATACTTTATCAATTTGATTCTAGTTACCACCTGGATATCCTTATCAACGATCTCACTGGCTTGATGGTTATAGGTGATTCTCTCTATTGCTTATATTCTCTGCTAGCGGTGATGCATCCTTTACTCAGGCACATTCATTGCCATAGTCAATACATATCGACTGAGATTTATTTCTCGTGACTAGTCATTTGCAATGTCCAGTAGGTCACTTTATTGGTCACTTTATCGAAGAGGATTGAGGCAAACATCCAATACACAGCACTAATTCGTATCATCACTAAGCCAAGCAGCATATATACCTCATAAGCCTTTTCAAACGTTTCTTAATTAATAAAAAAGTTTTACTGAATACACATCATTCGAATGTATCGGTGAACGTTACCTTGTTTACTATTATTATCAAACAGAAATTTGTGCTTTATGATATCTAAGTCAGCTAATTTGTGCTATCCTCGAGATGTGTTTGCACATGAAATGGAAATTTAAAGCAAAACACGGTGGGTAATCATCAAATTTAGAAAGAAATACGCAAAAAATTTCCCAGAAAACTCATTTCATACTTTCGGTAAGCTCGAAATAAATGAATAAAATCTATCGAATCAAAAAAAAGCGAAATTTCATCAATCTTTTTTGATGTTCATATTCGCCTGAACTGCTTACATCATTATTTCTCATGCATTGAACTTTTACAAAGAAATATTACTTTAAATTCGACGATAAATTAAGTGGACGACCCATCTACTTATTGGTCTCATCGTTTAAGTGTAGTGTAGAATATGTGAATACTCTTGCTAATAATGCCCACCTTCTCAATCAATGGAGCAGCGAAGAAGAAAGAGACTGGCGAAACTTGTATTTTTATAATCATGAACGAATGGATTAATGCTGCTCATTACACAAATCACTTTCATGAATCACCGAAAATTATGACACAGAGGCATTAATATATTCATATTTAATCGAACCAACAGCAGATGCAGAATTCCACGCTTTTTGAAATTTCCATAACTCTTATTTGGTATGGTGTAGGTTTTGGTGTGTATTTGGCAATTTGTACAAATATGCGTCTTTAATTGTATTTGTACAATTATCACTGGTATGTTATTGGTATTTGGTGGTGGTACGTATTTGGGATGTATTGCTATGTATAGATTATTTAATATTTGACATAAAAAACCAATTTGAAATGGTATGATGCTATGAAGGCTCTTCAAATTATGCCAGTAAAATTTCCTCAGTCTAATGTATCTGAATCTCGAGCTGAAACTGCCCAACAGATAGACGTATTTTCAACACTCGTGCAAAAGCAGCTGCGAAACATCCTCAAGACCAGCTTTGCAAATGCAAATTTTGCAAATATGCATAACTATGGAGGTGTATTCTCATTAAAAATTAAAGGAAAAACAGCCAACGTTGTTGGGACGATATGCGCTTTTTGCATTCTGCCCGCCGAACCAACAAGTTTCAAAAGTTATTAACAAATGGTAAAAACGGGTGCAATAAGCCGGTTAACTTGTCAGACCACTCGTACAAACCTTGCAGAAAAGCCATCGTCCTTTGGCACTTAACCTGTCTGTTTAAAGTGTAGCCTAACCGGCTGAAAAAGGGTTGCACGGTCTTTACTCCACTCATTATTGCGCATAACTTCTTTTGAAGTTGAAAGTTGCTTTCTGGGGTCGCCATATGGTGTGCATCATAGACGCATGCAAAATTTCATAACTTTTTGTAATCTTTGGTGGCTACCAAGTTGAATCCGATGGAAGGAAATAAAGGCAGACAGAACAGACACATATACATGAGCAGGGACACGTTGTTAATATAGTGCAATTTCTGTGTGCAAATTTGCATTTGCAGACTTAACTTGCATTTACTACAATATTCTAAAGAATCTGCAGTCAAAGACTGCACTAATTTCTGTAAATTATATATGATGCTATAAAGATGTGAGGATCGCATTGAATATCTGTCGTCGATCATCAATTCGGAAATTGCGTCCACTTCTATGAGGTAAAATTTCTCATTTAAGCATCCTGCAGGATGGCCAACATGCAAAGTCAGGAAATTGAAGTTGATGAGGATATCGGGCAAACGATCGAATCGTGCAGAGGCTATTCGGAAATTACTGCATGCGATTTTTCATTACAGTATCCTTGCTATATTGCAATAGATATTCCCTCAAAGTAGATAGTCATTTTTCACAGCAATGCGAAATGGTGCGTCAAATGCTTTTTAAACGGAAAACAAACGTTCGGCTCTCTGGCTGTCAACTTATATTGTCTTTCAAAGGAAAAAATGTTGCTTAAATTGTCGAAGGCATCGTTGAATTTTTATCTGCACGACATTTCTCCTTATTCAGTCACAACCATTAAGCGACAGTTGCGCATGCTTGATAATATGATACAAAGTTGAAGGATATTGTCTTTGGTCATTGTTCCAATAACTGCAATATAGGATGGAAGGGGGATGATGATTATAATTTTCAGGTTTTTTAGAAACAGGCGCTGCAAAGGAATGAAAAAATTATGGGGAAATATTGTGTTGATGGAAAAAATTTTATAAAACAGCAAGGGAAGGAATTGAAAAGTTCGGAAATTCAAAACGAACATAAAATTTTCTACGGCAGAAGAAGACGAAAGTTTCAGTCGACGATAGAAATCAAATAAGTCGTCGAAATAATCGTGGAAAAATTTGTTTCAAATGAAAGGCAAAGAATCAGCGGAGTTTTTTAATCGATGGAATCATTACTTTCTAGCCGTACACTCGTTGATCTTGCAGATTAGATTGAAGAAACTCTTTGCAAACCACTTCAATAAGTTTTGAAATGAGCACTCAACTTTGATTGTTGTCGCTATCATATCACTTGGAAATCTATATCACAATTCGTATATCACATACTAAAACATATGAAATTTGCGTTGTTTTCAGCATTGTTTCAACTTCTGGAGATATCAAATGCGTCTTAATGACAGATTCAAATAGCCAGAGGGAGCAGACAAATCGATGACGAATGCGACAAAAAGTAAACCATTCCGACATTGTCCACCTAATGCAGTACTCCTTCGCTATTAGAAGAAAAGACTTTTAAAATGGCATTTTTTTAGTTAAAAAAATCTCAAAACCCATCGACAAAAACGTCAACAATCACCGCAAAACTTTGGGTGGGTCAAAATTTTGCTCTCCACCTAAGGATCTCTTCTTAGGTGCATTGCCATAATCTACTCTATGTAAAGGTCTGTTTTATATTCATCCACATTCTTAACCCTCTCTTCGTCCAATGTTATACCACACAGGTTTTAATAGACTTTAAAGCAATATCCGAGAAGAATCGAATTTGGATGTGATACGACACAACTGGACGCTTTATCATTTCGATATTTACTCTTATGATGGGAAATATATCGCAAAAATGTTGAGAAAAAGTGAATTAATGGTTAATATCAACAAAATATTGAATATAGGAAACTAAACGTAACATAACGTGTTCTAATATATTCTGAGATATGAAGCAGTAAAATATGTTGTATGCATATGAGATAATATAAAGATGAAGAGGCTTCTTCCCGTCGATAACACCTTTTCATCAAGAAATTCGCAATTTTAATCATTTTTTGGAAGAAATTCCTATGAATAAAAAATTGCAAATTTAGCAGGTGCAATTCTTATCCATAATCCCTTATGATGGGGTCGTTCTATTTCATTGTTGAATATGCATCAATTCATTGCTATATATGCATGATAGGGGAATGATATTTACGATGCGTCGCTTGATGACTTATATTTTATAATATAAAGCGGTCTCTTTTGCACACGATTTATTTGGTAGTCTACTAGTAGCAGTGGTAACATAGCACTCTAGTTTATAACTAATGCCTCACAAACACGTTATGCATTCCGACAATTAAATGAGTGCAACTTTCTGCGAAATGGTTAGCAACAGATCATTTTCCATATAGAAGCATGCAAGTCGTTATTTGCGTATCGAATTAAGTGACCAGCCCACGATACCTTGACTTTCTAGCTTCTAGATTGCAAAAAGCCCCGACTCTTTCGCAATAAGTGGGAAAGCGCGCCAGGCAGACTGACGTTTGTCATGCAATCAAGCCCATCTGTTTAACCAACAGCATTAACATTAAAATAAATGGGAAGACGTCCCATAGGAATTGCATGATATGCGTCGTTGAAACTTTGCTAAGTAGAAAAAAAAATTATATTCAACTATACATATATTCATGTTTCAACTGATTCAGCTGTTTAAATCAATTTTTTGCAAAATACTCGCATTCCAATTCGATGTGCTGCAAAATGTGTCGCAACTGATTTTAAAAAGGCATACGAATGCATACAAACTTTGGATGTATGTAAATGTCCGTGAGTTTCTTCATGTGTGACAAGCGTCTTGGAAAATAGAGCAACGAGTTATCTTATCAAGCATATTATGCTCACCGAATTTCTTGAGTGCAGTTCGACAATCTCCGAGTTCAAAGTATCCAACAGATAGACATACACAGCAGTCGACATACATCATGCCCAACAACTATTTCGCTAAAGCATTCTTTAAAGATGCAAAAAATGTGTATTGACCCAATACTCTTTCTCATCGCAACACACAAATGATTGCAAAAAAAAGTTGCAAATATATGAAACGTTTAAGTGTATACAGTTCACAATTGCAGTGGTGAGGCAGATCGAAACCAGTCTTGAGATCAGTCTACTGTGCAGGTTTCGGACACCAAATTTCCCTAACATACTGTAGGGGTTCAAGATTTGAATCCATCAAATGGATATTATATAGACAGATAAATGCATCACACAGATACAGATCACTTAATCATAACCGCTTTGTAAAAAGCAGAAAGATCGGCACAAAAATCGAATTTTGCTCACTCTTCTTTTTAAAAAGCATAGAATGGTTGGAAAATAATTTTCAAATTCCTCAATAAAAAACGAACATTGAGGAAGAATTTCGCTTTCACGGACTCTTTAGGAAAAAAAAGAATTTTAATTTCTCTTTCAACTAACAACAATTCACTTTCATCTATTAAAAATTATTTGGAACTATTACATCTATGAAACCGAAGGCACATCTGCAGTGGAGTGTGTAACGCTGATGCTTATGCAATGGTACCAAATTCTTCACAGTCGAAAACTGTGGCACTTGCGACAACTGTTGCCCAAATCTAATCGAGACTTAAAGCCAGTAGAGGGCATATTTCCTTCTGATTGCATAGGACGAGAAAATTGGCCTAGAGGCATGAAATGTTACGCTAGGGGCGCTCATGATAGAATCAGTCCTCTATTGGCAAAAAGCTAGGAATTTATGCACGCATCCAAAAAATCTCTACCGGTCAGCTTAAACCTACGTTCGAGGGAGCCGTAACGACGAGTGATCAAATATTGCAGGAATACAATATGCCGCAAACTAATTTCTGTCTTGCTTCACTGCTTCCTTTCTTATAGTCGCAAACTCCACATGAGTGTGAAATGCACAGTCACAAACTTGTGGATAGCGAAAAGACAGTTGCAATCTTGGCAAGAAAGTTGAATCTTGGCAATAGGCTACAAAATCGCATCAGCGAAGCAATGGCATCATTTGGCACTTCTCCTTCGCTCGTTAAATATTAACGTATGCGATTATCTCTCAAAGCTGGATTCAAAATTTTTGCTTGCGACATTTGTTTGACATCATGTTACGTTTGTTATGGTGCGAATACCCTTTAAGAGACTTTCTGAATTTTCGCAGTAATCATAGGAACTAAAGTCGAACTGAATGGTTTTGAAGACTCATAGAGTGTACCTCAGGGATTTATGTACCGGAAGAGGTTTTTAAAAAGGTGTAGCGAAAGCCGCAAGCACACATTCAGAGAAACACTAAGGTTCTGGGAGCGGAGTCTGAGTTCTGGAGTCAGGATGGGAATGCTGGCTTAGCTATAACTTTATAGGAATATCCCAGGTGAATATTCTGAATAATGAGCACAACGTTGTAGAAACATGAAGCATCAGGAAAGTCGTATTGATGGTTTATTGTTTGACATCTGTTTTGTTGCGGACATCCCTATAATAGTCAAATGTTGGGTATAATCTCGCATTATATACTGTACTTTTCGAAGTTGCTAACATAGCAGTAGTGTTTATTACGCTACTTGTATCCTTCTTAGACTGTATAAAACAGAAAGCAGATCAAAGTTAAGTTGAAATCAGGTCAAATGTATTTGTTTCAATTATATTCTTAGCCTGTTGGAAATGTTCTCTCAGACCACTGCAAATTTCATGCATTGTTGCAATTTTGCACTTAAATTTGCAAAGCTCATTTCGGCGACGTATATATGTCTCTCTGCTTGTCCGACACTTTCATCGAGGAAAGCAATAGGTTAACATCTTATGCCAACCTCTAAGTTGTTCCATCAAACTGAAAAGAAATATTATTTACCTAAAGCGGTTGAGATAACTGCACGCATTTCATAATAGGTCGGTATTTTATCTTACACCATTTGTGCGAAAAAAAATTGTTCTTTCGCAGGAGATATGTGTGAGCGGTTCGACTACTTCAGGTGTAAATGCACACTCACAAGTGTTTTATAATTTGTGCGTATGTCCTGGAAGTGGATAAGTGGGACTGCAGAACGGAATGAATAAAGTGGGATTACAAAAGTGGCATTGCGAAAGTGGGATTGCAAAAGTGGTGCTGCGAAAATGGGATTGCAAAAGCGCATATGAGGCCAGCTTTTTGCTGATGATTCAGGCCAGCTTTTTTGCTGATTTTTTAACATTTTGCAAAATCTCAAGAGTGTCGGAGCGAAAATTTTCTATGATTGCCTCAGGCCTCACAGCTTATATTTGCTCAAATTGCATCCTAAATATAGTCAGGTAAATGAGTGCGGCTTGTGGGGATGATTGACGAGAAAAGCGGCACTTCTTTAATGCCACCTTAATATGCAGTAGCAGTGAAAAATAGTGCTGGGTCTTTGAGACATCGCTAAGCGATAACTCATTCATTCTTTGATTGCAATCGTGAAATATATCTTGAGAACTCTTTAAATGCAAATGACAAGTATTTTGCGTCAAATTATGGTAGCTCTTTTGACTGATTTCCTTGAATGGCTCTAAATACGGTTGAACATTTAGGAAATAACCTTTCAACATTTCGTTTAATTTAGCAAACACTAATTTATTGATCATTGAACGCAATTGGATGAATGATATTCAAGTAATTTCCCAATTTTGGGAGTTCCATCACCAAATGTAAATCACAGGTAAGCATATTTTTAACAGTTGGAAGAGTGATTTATTTATTTCCCAGCTAACCTTTCCACTGTTTCCTTTTTACTGAACTTTTTATTTGTGTCGAGTTTAAAGATGTATTCTATACGTTGTCCATGAAGTAATTGCTGCATTTTTTTTCATACTTCTAAATTTATTCTCTTATACTCTATGTTTACGACTCCTTAATGTAACTCATTTAGTGTGAATCGCTGGCGCTTGGCATTGAAAGTTTCATATCGCCAATGATATTAAGGTAGTCACTCTATCCCAACATCATAGTTGACCGAAGTTTCACCAATGTGGATTATGAAAGAATATATGAGGTAGCTTTCGTCGGCACTGGAAAACACTTCGACGCTTAGTGCGACAACCTATAGTTTTTCTCTAGTTGTGTGTTTATGCATTCTAGTTAACATTTGACAGTCTGCAGTCTGTTCTGCGCCAAGTTCGCTCCCGAAGGTAGCATGCTTTGTTTGCGGTTGTGAAGAAATGATACCAAAATTGTCCGTTGTTTTATTTCAGGGCTAACTGTAGGCTCTACAAACCTGTTGCATTAGTCCTCGTCGAACTCGCTGCCTGAGGCTCATCTCTTATATTTCTTGTGCATTCATTCCCATGCCCAAAAATATGGATGCGTAACATCTCGCAGCATTTCTTCTATATATCTTTTGCCTTCCGTTACGCTCCTTACTCACCATTCGTTTATAAAACTTCGAAGGAAAATTCTATGAGAAATATGGTACACTTAAGTTTGTGGTTTTGTTGAGTGAAAGATGAATAGTTGAGAGAGGGGGAGGGGTATATCTGTGGGAAATGTGGCTTGAAAACTTGAAGGCCGATCAATGAGCGATGATTCTTAAATGAATTTTAGTAACTATGTGCGTTGAACTGTTGTTGCAATAATTGCCGATATTCGTTCGTTGCTTTTAAACTATATTATAAAAACAATTAAATTTTTTATATGAGTGTGTAACCAATAAAGAGATGATCAATAAAAAGAAAGCAGACAAAATGATAATGCTGTTGTTCCAAAAAGAATGTTGAAAGCAATGTGAAAAGTAATTGCCCATATATGAAAAAAGTAAAGGCTTTATAACTTGTTTCATTTGTCGCTTATTTGCGCTTGCTATCACTTCAGCATACAAGATGGTGCCTATTTCTTGTTGGAGCTCGCTAGCATTTGTTCCTTGGTCGATTCTTTCGGTATAATTATATAACATATGAACCATGAAAACCTCGAAGTCCTTCCGGCAAAAAGAAGAAGTACTCCTTATTTGATATCGAGAAATGCAAAACCAACTTTTTGACCAATTTGTAAAGATGTCATACTGGCGATAGAAGTCCACAGTGGTGAAAATTGATCAAGCAGCATGGTGGATTCTCCATTCCCAACACTTTATTTAAAAAATATATAGCGTTCGAATTCGGTATTGTTCTGGGACTTTTTTAGAAATGTTGCGTTTAGTCTCCGTTGTCGACGATTCCTCCACCTTTTCACATCTAATTAATATTACTGTGTAAAGTTCAAACTTTATTATCATTAAATCGAGTCGTTATCAGCCTATGTATTTTGAAGAATTGGATGAAAAATTCATATTAGGAATTTCTCTTATTTTCAGAAATTGAAAACACGGTAATTTTTTGTGATTCATTGTTTCCAGAAAAATTGGAATTTTAGAAGGCATTTCTAAGATAAATTGGTTGGAATTGTTACTGCTACAGGCTAATTTTCTCAACACTAGAGAATACCATTCGAAAGGAATAATAAGTCACTTTTTTGCAAATGATCAGCTCAGCGATGTTACAATTGCGAATCTATTGTGGTGTTAAATGAGTTGAAAACTAAGCGATCGATACTTCGATTGGGATCTTGGGAAGTGTGCATATTTGCTGATTGATTAGACGGCCACTATATATTAGTCTCACTAAATATGCAAAGTCACTTGTGATAGCTGCTAGCGACAGTGATCGAATATACAACAAATTCAGCGTGTAAATAAGTGGATAGATAGACAGATCTATGCAAAACCGAGTGATTACGGGTAATTATTATGCGGTATTTAAGTAGTATCCTTCAAACATTTCAGTAATGTGAAAATGTTACTCGAAGTTCCAGGAGTTTTCGTTTCTTTGAAGAATCGGGAATTCATGAAAAAAAACCGGAAATTTTGGTCCGATTCTGTATCATGAAAATACAGATGCGCCATGAAAAATTCGTAATCAGCGATATAAAAAATGTTGTTTTCTTTTATACAGCGTTGAATTCTGATGGAAATTGAGTTCCTAAAAGATATTTCCAAGGCAGATCCTGTGCTTATTGCCTAAAACTAGAAGAGCACGCACTAATTTTAATTGATTTACTGAAAATCTTTAAACTTTAAGAATCCAGGTGATCGTTCCGGATTTCTTTTCGATCCGGTAAAGGGCGGTTGCTGAACATTCCTGATGATATTTCTTTGTTCGCAAGTTTTTTCTTTGTGTCAACAAAAATTTCAGTTGATTTGATATGAAAATTTCGCTTATGTGCTAAATTTCCATCGAAACCTAAAGATCCGCTGAAATATTAGGGTCTCTAAAACGCGTAAAAGGTAACTTATTCCCTCGAATATTCTATAAAAATTTTCAAGAATTCTTGTAAATGATTTTCATACTCAACGTGAGAAATTTCATTAGAATAAGCTGATCTCAAATTCGTAATATCCCCTCCCCCTCCCCCTCTACCACGTCCACACTTCCTCCCCACCCCGCCGTTGGTTAACAAACTCTTTTTCGGTTGCTGCACGCTAGCAAAATAGTTTATTTCTACATTATTTAAGGCTTGTTGTTGCATGATGCAAACGCTTAATAACTTTTACTGCTAGCAGTAAGGTTCCCACCACCTCCCCTCTCTCCTGCTCTTAACGGATCCTCTCGTCCCCTTCACTATGACCCTTTATTCTAGTGTAGGTCGCCATAATGCTGCAAAATATTACAAGTGGTCCCATAAGGCGATTCAGGAAATATCAATGCGCATAGACGATGGCGCTTTGATATGACTTTTAGCGGTAAATTTATGACTTTTGGCGGTGAAATTTTGCGTACGTTTCACAAAGATGGGCGGAGTTAGGTGTAGGCGAGTATAGGCCCATTTCTTTTTAAATAGGTATTGGTTTTTACCCGCACTCGGCTTGTTTCGTTTTGGTCTTCTTGCGAAGGTTTACCTGTTGCTAGTGGCCAGGTAATGTCACTTAACAAGGACAGCTGCTCAATGAGAGTATTGTTATATAGCTGCAATATTTCTTTTAGATCGTTTATATTCAAATAATTTGAATCGTATTTCTTTACTTGACAATCACGCCATAATCGCAAAAAAGATTACACCTGTTTTCCTCATCTCTTGGGAGTCCATTTTTCCAATTTTGTTGCATTTCACGTCATAAATATTTTTTAGATGTTGTGCAGGTTACGCAGGTGTTCTTTATATGAATAGATTGGCCAATGATAAATATCACATTTCTTTGAGGTGGGAGGTGGGATGGACGAAGTAGCAGTTACAAAGTAAGTTGTAGTAGAATATATCAAAAATTTTACAAAAATATAGCAACAGCAACATCGTTTGCGATGTTTACCAGTTGAATGAGGTGCTCTTATTTGAAGTTGTCGTTGAGTTTCGAATTGTTTGTGATATCGCCGAGAATATTGTCTGCTCGATCCTCATCACTCATATCGATGTAAAAATATAGATTTAAACGTTCTATGCAGTATTATATCTAAATGACGGAAATTGCGAACGATAGTGTAATGAAAAGGGAATGCGATTCGCGTTGAGCTTCTGCCAAAAAAAAATTACAGCCAACGAACAGAACGCAATCTTTTTTCTTTCTCCTTTTTTTTTAGAACGAATGAGCCCGAAGAGAAGAAAGATGGACACAAGGCGGATGGAATTGTTGGTATGGGGTTTTTTTTTTCACTCGCAACTCTCCTTCATTTCACTTCCGTTACCGCAATCGGATTCGTTTGTTGATGTCTTTTCAAATTTCGTTTCTCCCAAATGACTTTATTATGCTATCAAAAATATGTGATAGTTTCTTTCCACATCGAACAAGTGTTGGGGGGGGAGGGGGGGGGGACGAGGGAGGGATATCTTGTCATATGGGGTATATCCTCAAAAAAGATTTTATGTTACTCCAGGTCTTTTTTGCGCTTTTTTTGCGATGCATAGCTATAATTTTGTGGTAAATTTTATTTCAGCTTTATTTTCTTCAAATGTCATTGTTGTTATATTTAAAGCAATGGCTAAGTGATGAAGTATATGCATCGGAAACAAATAGAGCATAGGTGTATTTGAAACAGCTTGCGAATTACTTTGCACGCAGCAAGCTAATAATCCACGAGGATTTAAAATGAACCCGCGAGACTTCGTAGCAAAGAGAAACAGATGCCGTGATTTCTCTCATGATGTCTCATGCACTCCTTTCTGAAGAGTAAATGAACATTACTAGTAAGAAATTGAAATTGCAACTGTAACCTATTTCAAATAATGTGCATTCAGAATCCACCACGGTAATGAATCCTGACTCAAATTCACCGTGATGGGCGCAAAACGTCTTTCCACTGTGCTGAATTCTGTTTGTTTTTACTCTTCCTCACTGAATCGTTCATCTAGGTGGGTATGAGTGAAAATATCCACGAAGCGATGCGTTGTGCAGTGTTATTGCATCGTTGTGAGTGGGAGGTGTATGCAGGTGAGATGTTGTGGTTTTTATCGATGTCTTTCATCGGTAGAGGCGTGATCATTTTTGTGGTTGTCTTTCGCAGTGATGAACGATTGGGTGATGTTTAGTTGAGATGTGATGAAAGAGAGTTAAACACCCTCCACAAAATATTTCTGCTAAAATAAAAACAATAAAATTAAAATATTTGTTTGAAAAATATTGAACACTGAAAGTAAAGACCATAAAATCTAAAAATTTTACAGTCGACTCGCATTAATGTTCCCTTAAACGATTTTAGGGATGCAATCTCAGTTAGAATGGTGCAGCAATTGAGCAATTTAGATAACGATGAAAAATGAAGTGCATCATTTTCGATGTCTTAGGTTAAACTTGGTGTGGTGGACTGATAACTGATCCGAAAACTTTTTGATATAAATAACTGTCAAAACATTTTCTGGGGAAGAAACTCATTGGGATATGGGCAATCTTGAATATGTTTGTGGATGCACTATATTAAATTCTTGCTCGTTCTTAGTTTTGTCGGAAATGTGAAGATCGTTTTGCAGCTGTAGAGATTGGAGAGTTTGTTTCCTATCTATTATGCTTTCTTACTTGGTTATTTCAAATCGTATAACGTGAATGCTGTGACATAACGCGTCTAGGAAAGCTTTCATTCTCAATATTTGTGCTGTCGCATGATTATAGAAAGGTGGTAACACATGCGTTAACTTTAACGTTGAAATAGTTTTTGCGGTGTTTGTAAGCTTGGTATGCGAATAGCTACCAGCTATTAAAAAGGATTGCGCACCTGTCATATATTTGCATATTCAAGCTGAACGATCTCCGTACCTAGTCATTCCCCTACGGCTTTTGCGGCCGGATAATTTCCTTCGAAGAGCATATCAATCACTTGTGTTTGATGTCAAGCACTACAAATCATCCGTAAAGTTGGACCATCCCGTACCAGTGCACAAGTTTTCATACCACTAAATTTATAGCGAAATGATCCAGCGCTGATATAAAGCACGAATGTTTCTGACCATTCCGGTTTATTTCTCCATTTTCCGATTTCAGATATTTTTTGCCATTCTCATCCACAGCCGGCCATTCATTTGCCTTATTCTTGACTATTTTTGAACGTATAGAATTGCCGATTGATTAAAGCCAAGTTAATCTTGGCTGAACTAAACGCATTTTAGTTGTTTTTTACTGCCAGCACACATTAAGTTTTAATTTCCTCGTAGGTAACTCCTCCTTTTTTGCCATTCATGCCCGCATACTTTTGCATGTTTTCGCACTTCGGGACATTAAAAATAAATAAAGAAATAACTAAAAAGCATAATTAATTTTCACTTCTTTGCTTTCATTTAATGAAATATGATCCTTAGTTTAGAACACCTATAGGCCCTTCGAAGCGCACTTTATCGTTTTTTGTGTTCCTTTAAAGATGTCATTCCTGAGAGAATAAAGAAACAAAATGGCGTCGCTTTTGATCACAGTAATAAAAGTGATGGTCATATACGCCAAAAAGTTTTCCGCAATTTTTTTCAAACTTCATAGGATTTATGAATGCAACGAACGCCATTAAATCATAATCTTGTACAATGGTTCGATTCACATCAGTCTCCGAGTTGAAAAAACTTTGCAAACTTTTTAGTGATAAGAGTCACTCTAGCAATTTTAGGGATGATCCATATTTTTTTGCTACAACTAGAAATTTCCACTCCCCCCTCCCCTCCCCTCCCCCATACTTAACGGCCAATAAAAAACGAACTGGCGAACTACACTTCAATGATACCTTCAAAAATGAAGTCAATGAGTTTGAAAGATAATTTTGAAGGTGTTATTTTTCTTCGTTTCTTACATTTTTTTTTCTCCATTTCAACACTCGGAAGGTCAGAAAATGTGAACGAAAATGTTTCTATCTCTTCATATGAAAAAGCTTCGTGAAAATAAACAACTGCAATAAATAAGCAAAATTCAAATTACAATATAGTGAGAGTAAGATGGAGGAATGCTTGCAACTATGACGATATAAATTTAGTCGTAGAAGGTTGATAACATAACTGCTTAGTGATGAGCGGAAACTTTTCCATAGATATGACCCTAACCCATAATCCTCCGTTTTTCAATGCGGCACAATACCGATTGATCTATAAGCTGCCACTTTAATTCCGCATTATTCGTTGCTTAGGTCCGATCGGTTCAGCTGGGCACATAACGCGATAGGTGTGGTGGGCGTATAATGCCAGCAACGCATAGAATGAAATCATTTAGAAGGAGACAGACAGCATACATATACGGGGTTAATTTATTGTGATTAAGTCTATTTTAGTTCGTTTGCAACCGCTGTTTGTTGGCAAATGAAGATTTGGTCTGCAGACGAGATTCGAAATCGAAGACCCTAAACAGCGATTGGCATTTTCAATTGCTAGAGTAAGGTTGGCTGCCTCATATAACCCTAACCAAGTTAGAGAATTCATTTAGACTTATTAGAAGGGATGTTTATCAAGAAATCTCCATGCATAAAAGTTGTACTCTGTGTTTGTTTTGTCTTGCGGCATTTTTTCAGTTACATGAAATATTATCGTTGAAATGGGAATTTCTCTTTAGCGTCTATATAAGAACACTTTTGAGGGAACAACGTAAGATTTGAATATTTTAGTATGGTTTTATTACTGCATAAATCAACACTAAACGTGCGACTGTCAAGAAATGCTAAAGAAATAAAGAAAGTGCAGTCGTGTTGTGTACATATATACCGAATAAATGCTGCATTTGGTAGAATACAAACACAACTCTCTCAGATGTATTGTACTTACCGGCTGAACAATTCAAGGATATGTAGTCGTGTAGTCGATTCAATGGTGTCGTTTTGGGAAGGGGGGAAGAGCGAAGAGAATGAGAGGGGCGCGAAGATAGGGCCGATTGAAACATGCCAGATGGCGGCCACCAAACCGCCCTTCGTCATTGCTATTTGTGCATTCCCCAATGAATCGACGGCCCTCACGTCGAAGTGTTATCGCCGGCATCGACCATTTCGTCATTCCACCAGTACCGACTTCAACGGAGCGCAATAAGGTGCTATAAGAAGGCGTTGTTCAAAGACTACAATCATAGAATATAGGCTGTTACAACGTTTATGCATTCTGTTTCCACATAGTTGACCTATTCGGTTTTGCTCTTTTAGATGTGTTTGTTTTATGATTAAGTGCTGGAACTTTCACGCTTTATTCGATATGCACTCGCAAGAATTGCTTTACGTTTAAGTGTCGACACGATTGAATTTTTCTGTTCGTTTGGTCGTGCTCATGAATGCACTGCAAATCGGTTTATTCTATTCCATTGTTGAAACTGTGATCGACTTGTCGGTTTATTTGTGTTCAATACTGTTTTTATTCTTGATTTAATCTTTTTGCAAGATGCATGAGTGCATTTTGCATTATTTATCGAAGAGGCAGCGTCTGTGAAGGGGAAGGGGAGTGTTTAAAAAGGCTACCTGAAAAGAAAGTGGCACTTCCATGTGGCTTGCGAGGTTTCACTTGATTGAGCGGTATATGACTATGGGACAACATAGAGCGATGACGAAAGGCAAACGGCCGGAAGCAATGCTCATGCAGCCAGCGGCACGATCACTCTCATTTGCAAGAACAGATCGAAATCTTCACAAAGCAGCAGTGGCATATTCGGGCACAAGCCACTTTGCCACTCCCATGGGATACACATGTCATTCCGTCGTTTTGTTCTCATCGATCGGTCTATCCATGCGTGGATGTGATCACCGACACAAATATGCTCGTTGTTTTATCACTGCACTGCCCCTTCGTTTCACTCATGTTCCGCGTTCACTTGGCTGCATCACCACACCACACTGCGCATCAACGAGTCATCATTCTTCTTTGTCATTCCTTCCAGATTGCACGTAACTTTACTCACAAGTCGTTCACCAGTTTCTCGACCTTTTGCTGGGGAAGGGGGCGTAGATCATACGCAGGTGTTCGCGAATGGTGTATTTTTATATTTGCAATTTAATCTGCTGAATGAAGTTGTTTATGTCTGTAAGTGCAGTCGGCGATCCTAATTACAATCCATTCGAAATGCGTAAGAAAAATTTGCTGCGTAGGAAATACCGATCTAGACAACAGGACTAACATATACGTTAGCATTTGAAAAATAATCAATCTTTTTTTTTCAGTGGGGAATACGATTCAGATTCTCACCATTCAGTTGTTATTCTGTGATTAGGGAAGGTATATGATTCGGTAGATATGATTTGAAGATTACTTATTTCTTAGTGGAAGTATTGTTTAAAGCAGAGTTATTTATTTCGCAATCGGCTATGATGGAATTCAATTTTAATTGGTGAGTACTCACTTATCTGTTATAGATAGAATTATCTGTGTTCCAATCTGTGAGATGCGTTCCCGAAATACGCATAAAATGAAAAACAATTGTTGAAGTCATCAAGCTATAACATACACATAAGAGCCAATATATGGTGTGCAAGAGAGTGTGGAGATTGCTGTCGAGCACGTGTAAATGAGTGCATCGAGAGCACGCGAATAAACGTCATATGCGGAAGGGGATTGCTTCGACGTTGTGTTCATTGTATTCGAAGTGATAGTGATGGTAGTCGTTGACTGATGCTTCTCTCTCTGTTAACTGTTGGTCAGTTGGTCACTTCGCGGGATGAGTGAAATTGCTACCAGCTGGTGATGTTGCACTAGGTAGCTCACTCATCACTCATCGTTTTGCATACAGTCACTGTTGTTGTTCGAGTGTTGAGAATTGGAGACTTCAGTTTTAAGAAACATGTCAGCTGGTTTCGCTATCCGGGGCGACTCCAAAAAAAGGCAAATCGATGCGTCCAACGTGAAAAAGAGAGAGTGTGAGGAGTGCTAGCGGCTGACTGACGGGCACAACGCACTTTCGCTGCTAAACAGTGATAGATGTTGTGCGTTATCACCGTCGAACGATCTAAAGAAGCATTGCGGCTGACTCGGATTTACAAGGTAGTGAGCTGCACGTTTGCATAGACGGCCGATGTGATGCTTTGGTGCCGCTCATTGCTACTGCATTCTTTCTATTCGTTTCGCTTTATATTCGCTTATGTTTTATGCAAATATCGTAATGATCACAAAATTGCATCAGTCTTACATTTCATCGTGTTTATTCTTGAATGCAATGTTTGTGCTCAATGATGTTTGACTATTATTGCGATAACATTCAGTTAGACCACATTGAGTGTTATGAAACTAATCTGCAAATGATAACGTCAGCCCATCAACGTCCATTCAATTATGCTCTTATCGATATGAATGAGTTCAGTGCGTGAATTTAGTGCAAAAATATCGCCACGCTTTAATGCTTTCAGATAAATCTTTGGGAGATGGCGATATCACTAGGCACATATTTGGCGAAACGTTATATGTGTAGTGATAGATGGGGGTTGGTTGCGTTGTTGATTGGGTAGTGCATAAATGAACTGATCGGAGCTCATTTGATTTGCATGTGAAAAGCGGAAATAGTGAGTCTCTCTTGACGCGGCATTGTTTATAAAACATGAGCAGAGGATAAGCCTCTATATCGTTGGCACTTCTCTCTAGCAGCCAGCTGTAATCGCTTGCTGCTGTTTGCGATGCAAGTGGATGCCACCATGCCGAAAGGCGTCTCTTGAGCGGAAGTATCGTAGTCAATGCGGCCACATGTCCCGTCTCATGTGTGCATGTATGTGTAGTGATCGCTTAATGATTCAGCAAAAGTGACACGCAAACGGTGCATCTTTACATGCAATCGTCATGCGAGTCGAGTATAAATAAGCTAATAGGCGAACGCCGACTATAAAAAGCGCTATAAGTGGTGCGCATGTTGCATTGCCGCTTTTTTCGTATCGCATCGCTTCGATGCTGTCTCTTCGTTTTGAATGTATTTTAGGACAACCTGGAGAGCAGACTGCGTGACTGCGTTTACGGACTGTTTGTGTTGTCTTGATTATCTTTTTAGTGTGCTTGAGTTGATCGTTTCATGAGGTTTTGCCTTATCGAGAGGGCCGCTTTAACGATAAGCAAAGCATCAATGCGGCTGGCGCATTGGTGCTTTGTGGCGGTTGTGGAGCGTAATTGTCTTCTTGGCGAAGCGCTTCTCTCTCATCAGTGGAACGCCGGCCGCTTCAAATGCGATTGTGTGTGTATGTGTGTGATCGATCGGATCGCTTTCCAATTGAATTTGCTCTCAACTGGTCGCGTTTCCGAGGGCACCATGGTCGCGTTGCACTAATGCGGCTTAGTCGGCGACGACCAACGATGCCCATCGAATAGCAAAGTGTTTCGCAATTCAGGCAACCAACTGGGGCCATGGCCCTAGGTCCAACCGGCTACATGCCGACGACGCCGAATGCATCTAGACAAGGCGCATTAGTTTTTTGAGTTCCTCTTCCAGAAAGCCATATCAATTATGAGCTACCGTAGTAGCGGCTGGTTGCTAAATTAAAAAGCATTCGGTGAAATGAGCAATCGAAGGCATAGCGCGATGGTGAGACAGCGTGTGGAGTCGCTGATTGGCAAAGGCAGCCAATTACTGCCTTGTTATGTGTGATTGTTGCAAAAGAAGACAACTACAGTAGGGCGTGGCTATGTGGTCAGCTCGAGACCCACACAGCGCCAGAGGTCATTGTTGTGTGTTTGCGTGCAAGTGTGAAGGTGGTGTCTCGTTCCGCATCTTCAAACGCCCACTGCAACCGGTTGGGGCTGACTTATCAGGAGAGAGGAACGATGTAGCCATTGCGGCCGTCCAGCTGCCTCGAATCGATACGCTTCGTCGGTCCTTCACACTTGGCCATTGTCTCCCTTCCATACTGTAGTGTGATGGGATGGGCAGCACCACGTCGGTTGGCAGCTCGCGCTGTTCCGCACTCCCAAATTTGTACCAACTCGCTTTTCGGGCCGTGCGACCGGCTGGCTGCCTGCTTGGTTGGCCGGTGTGCACGCCCTTCGTAACCTGTTGTAGGCGATTGAATGTGTGAACGTATGCGTGCTCTCATCGTCTGCCACTCTCCGCCTACCAGTGCTGAGTCATATCGTGTTGGTTATTGCAGCTTTGCCATGTATGATGAGAACAGTAACGCAGCATCAGCGCTCGGCACCAGCTCCACATCGACAACGGGTCTCATGTCTCAATTGTTGAACGTTAAAGACTCGAGATGGCTGCAGCTTGAAGTGTGCCGTGAATTCCAGCGTGGTCAGTGTTCACGTTCTGAGCTCGAATGCAAGTTCGCTCACCCGCCTCCACATGTTGACGTACAAAATGGTCGTGTTACTGCGTGCTACGACTCTATAAAGGTTTGTGCCACTAATTGATCGCCGTTTTGGATCAGTAACCAGCCATTTCCTCTATTATCGTCTAAATGGAGCGCAATTTAACGCACTTGCTCTTTTATTTGCGGCAACGATTTGCAGCCCGTTGATATGAATTCATTGTCTCACCCAAACAGCATTGCGCTTTTCCATATGTTTGCGTTTCGGCACAACAAAACAACTGTTGTGTCGGAGTTCACGCATTCACTCGTCACTAACGGCTGTCTTGTTGAACTTCAATAGTGCTGTCAAATTGCATCCGTTCCTTTCAGCAATGATTCATTAATTGCGAATTAAAGTAGCTTTTAAAGTTTAGAGGTTGAGAATTTACTTAAAACTAAAACACATTTAGCATAAATTCTCGTTTTTATGCTACCCATTCAATTCTGGATTGCATTTTATTAGGTAAAAGCAGGAAATAATTTACATCAGTTAGTCGCATCGATGCGTTCGTTTTACTCCATTTTATTTACACATTGCTCATCTGATAGTCTTTGCGATTGCTGAAGAAGTGATGCTTCATGCGTAAGGATTAGCTTAAAGCAGTCAAAAATTTTTTATGAGGTACCCCACAATTTCATATAGCCGGAAAGAGTGAGCGGTACCGGGAGGGGGTGGGGTTTAGAAAAAGGGGTGAAATTCCAATATCGTTGCGTTAACTTTACGGGTGGTGCCTATTTCTGTAATTTAGCGAACTTACCAATGACTACGCTTTTTGTTTCATAGTTTTCTTATGCGAGCAGAAACTTTAAAAAGTGCTGCACGTCATGATGGAAAATTCTATTATAGTCTGCAAAGTTTTAAGGGGTTTTGTTCGATCATCGTCAGAATTACGATAGCAATACAAAAACGCTATTCCCCCGTTAACTGCGCCAATAATTTCGAGTGTAGGCGAGCTTTTTTAGTCGGCCTAGCTTTTTTCAAAAGAAAAAAGTTTTTAGTGGATTTTTCTTCGGCAAGATAGTATTTTTTAATGGTTGCCTAATTGAGATGATACATATTTATGGTATTATTTATTTCAGTCGTTCAATTTCATTTCTTTTATTCATTCTTGACATTACTGTTTAGATTCTCCCTGAAGCAAATATAAATGTTTTATAATATTGGCAACGAAAGCTTAGAATTCTATACAAAAAATTCTTTGAATTTAATTATATTTTACAACCGTTTTCCGTCAGGTGAAAAATGTTGTATTCAGTCAATGATAATAACGTACAAAAAATTCTCCACTCTAGAGAATCGTTTTGTGATGGAGATATAGATATGATGCAGCCCCCACCCGTGTGTTGAATTTTGAAGTGCAATTGAAGTTTATTGGTTGCCATTAGATGAATGAGCAAACTGCGATCTCATTCCGGCGGCTGCCTCAAGTACAATCGATGTTTACACAAATCTCTTGTAAAAGAAGCGTTGCATCAATAGAAGTATCGCGATGACAATAGTAATTCGTTTGAGCCTGCCCTTCTAGAAGGCAGTGTTACCATCGATGCAAGAAAAGATTTTTTTTTCAATTTTTTCCTTCAGGAGATGCAGTTAACACCTCAAAGGCAGTCCACAAATAGAGAGATAAATTCTGCATTTGATGCACTTCTTTGTTGACTGATCATCTGATAGTGAACAAATTTAGAGGTTACTTTTATAATATGAAGTAATTATGGCCTGTTGAATGGAATCACCGTTGAAGTTTTCTTGTGGGGAAGGATGAGGGATAGGTGAAATGAGGGAATTTCTCTCCGTGGAAGGTGAGGAAAATGATATGTTAAAAGAAACAACCGTAGAACAAAATGGTGTTAGAGGAAATTGTTGTTGACGTGCAAGCATGATCCGCCCTCTGAATTGATTTCCCAACATATCAGATTACCAGCAAGCGACGCTTTAGTTGACATACTTACGAGACGCAAATTGCAGCTTTATGAAGGCGTGTCGCAGTGCGATTCATCATCACCTATAAATTGTTCACTACCTCCATATTGCTTTTACTCTTTCTTTCTTTCTCGCGCTCTCTTTATATATTTTTTTCGATATTTTTTGAACCTTTTTTTCGGCCGAATCATAGCAATGACGGCGCATCTGTTTATGTATGCATGTATGAATAATTGCATAATTATTGTAATAAAATATTAGCGGAAATAGAAAATAAGTAAAATTTGACGCATTTTCTTATTGAGAGTTTTTGTTGCTTCTCTCCTATTTTGCTTATTTCTCTGAGAAAAAAAAGCTCATTTACAGACATAATAGAATAGAAGGAAGTAGATTTTCCGATTGTGAGTTCGTTGGTTTATTTTTCATCGGTTATTATAGATCACTTCGTTTACTGAATTATGAGGTGTTAAAGTTTCATTCCTTTTTCTTCGTTTGCGTCCCGCATGTAGAGAAAAAACCTCTGGCAGTGACCGTCTATATTCTTCGCCTTTAGTGCGGTTGAATTAGCGCTGCTGAGTAGGCTTACGGGCAAATATTTTGGAGGGGGAGGGGGGGTTAAAAGAGAGTTGGAGAAAGTAGGAGAAAAGGAAACGGCCAAAACTTATCGCTGATATATGATGTCGTCAAAACTTTGAGAATGATGTTTTCGCCTAAGATTGGTTTTGTCTTATTTGACCACTTAATTATGTCACTTGAAATGGCAAAGAGCATAATTGACTGCGTTATATTATCTTCAACGTTGGCATGAACCACCACTCTTATGTGCGCTGTTTGCAGAAATGCGGAAACGATTTTTCCACGTAATATTCGGTTTGTTTTGCGATTACTGCCACCTCCCTGCATTGTCTCTATTTAATACATCCGAGCAAGACTTGAGGAATTATGAGATGGGATTGATGTGTGCTTTGAACTGATTTCCCACTTATACTGACTTTTTTATGGCCGTTGCTGCAAATATCTTCCAAGGGGATATGCAGTATTGTTTTTGCTTTTATTTATTTTTATTTCACCTTTTGCACCGATTTGATATTTCTCTAACATTCAGCAATAATCTTCTCCTTTAATTGTAGCTATCACTGCTTTAGGTATTTTAGTTTTGTAATATTCAAAGATTAGTTGGTCATCACAGAGGCCTTCAGCAAAATACTGTTGTTGTTGTGACAGGTGTTGGAATTTATGCAGCACAATGAATAGGTGGATAAAATATGGGGTTGGTCATCACAGGCCAAATGCTAGGATCGGATTTTCCTGACACCTTTGGGCAGATAAACTCAATCGACGGGGGTGAGATTGCTTAACTTTTGCAACGACCATATTACTTAAATGGGTCATCTGTAGTTCCGGAATTGGCCATAAATTCTATCCCATTTTACCGATGACATTCCGGCCTGCGAAAATTGCTGCGAAATCTTTCGTCGTGGTTTGCTTTTATAAATGGTGGGTAACATCGGCCGGTTAATTAGTTCATACACTATCTAAAAACCCTTCATGATTTATGTGGTAACATTAATTGTTGGATAGTTTACTTGTAAAAGAATTCCAAGTCAAAGTTTATGGTGTGATAATTTTTGATGGTGAGAATGCATTAGGGAATCAAGTTTGGTAAATTCATGATGCCGAGTGCCGTCATACTTTAACGAACACCTCCCCCTTTTTCCTCAAAATTTTTATGAAAGGAGATATCCGTTGTCTTGCGTTAGCGAAATCGACTAGATGGCTCCCTATAGCACGCACCGAGAAAAGAGGATAACTTCAATATCTTCGAATGACGTTGTTAGAATTTGGAGAAATAAGTAATCCTTATCGCAGTATGCTTTTGAGCAGTGCAGTAGATATACATTTCCCAATAATGCCTCTACTCAGGCTGCTTTCGAAATTTTAGAAATTTTTATGATTATGGTGACGCAATTCGGTGCTATACACCGCAGTCTTTCGCTCTTCCGTGTTCTTTTCTTCTGGTGGTCGAAGTTGATGAGATTGTCAAAATAAATACCGTGAAACTCAAATTATATGTTTTCGGAGTTATAGGTTTTCCAATTTCTCAATAACAGAGGGAATGAATATTCACTTGTGATTTTTCGAGTTCGTTAGGAAGGTCCATTATACAATGACTCAACGATCATTTTCCGGTGATTTTATTTTAGATCGAAGAGCGACAGTTTTTCTGTCCTTTATAAGTTGTTCGCTATTTTACCAGCCAAGCTTACAACTCCGCACTTTGTCCAACACTTCATGCACGTTCAACACTGCTTTTACTCACCAGTAGTGGATTTGGGGTAGTCGACTTTCATGGAAGTTTACTTAATTTGGAAAAAGATGAGATTACTTGTTAACGGGTCGCAGTTTTTTGCGGAACTTATTTTGAAGGGGAATTTAAGCTGCTGGTTAGAATCATGGCATATCTTTGATAAGTAAATGGTTTCTAAATTTGAATTGCTAGAGATTGCTTGGAGCTCAAGTAGAGTGGATTACAGTGAAGACAGTATTTAGGTTTACACGTTCAGGCTGAAACCCAGGCTATTGCTTTGAGGCGCTGTTCTTTTTGTGGGCCGCACTCAGCTGAAATGCTTGAAAGCTAGAGGCTTAACGTGAGTCTGATTGCGTCATACAATGGGCTCTTTGAAATCGCTTAGCTCGAGCTCGAGCTGCTTTTGTTAGCTTGCTTCAGGAGAGGCATTCTCCGAAGGAAATGTATGTGTTTTGGTGGCAGTGTGTGCTTACAAGAACAGAGAGTTGCTTGCAGGGTCGCTGTACGCGTGAGAATCCGAAATGCAAATACCTACACCCACCGCAACACCTGAAGGATCAGCTTCTGATCAACGGAAGGAATAACTTGGCACTGAAAAATCTGATTTGTACGCAGCTGAATCAGAGTGCTGCTACACCAGCGCTTTCCACAATAAACCCGCTAACGCAATTGGTGGTAAGTGGTCAGGCAAGCCCGGCACTCACCGACCCCCTCCTTATTGTGCAGCAACAACAGCAACAAGCAGCAGCCGCTCAAGCGGCCACACTCGTCCCAGCCGCCCTTCCCTACCAGTACTACCAGGGTCTTACAACGATGTATCCAACGGTTGTACCGGTCGCTAATTCGGAAGCGTACCAAGCGGTAAGTTGAATCGCGCCGAACACTACGTTTATTTTCTCATCCTCCTTCTCCCCTCCTCTTCCCACTCCTTGTCCTGGTCCCCTCCTCCTCTGCCCGGGTACGGTATCTACTGTATGTGTGCTTGAAGTTTTCCTCACAGCGCAACACTCTTGTTTTTTTTTTGCCTGAAGTGCTTATGAATTGTATGTTTTGTTTTTGCTTAGTGAACGAGCATTGAATGCTGAAGTTGAGTCGTAAAAGTGTTAAGGGCACCGTGTCTCGACAACGAGGCTCAAAACTAAATTGGTGGTTGGATTGGATGCGTCTGCTGGTGCACATTAACGCATTCATCATTTTCGTTTTGCTCGTTTTTATGGATCGTTTGTAATTGACGCGTAATTAGTCAATCAGAGCACTCTTTGGTCTGCTATGTAAACCACAGTCCTTATCATCTCAGCGCAGAAATAGGCCCCGTTTGAATATTGAAATTTCGACGAACGGGTAACTAAGTTGAGCTTCTTGGATGTATTGGCAAAGAAGGTTTCAATTCGAGGAAGTCAATTTTGTTTTAGTTGGGGTTACTATCAAAAGTTGAGATAATATGAACGCTTTGGAATGTGAATCTGAAACGAACTACATGTGGAAGTGCCTTTGAAAGAGATTTATAGGCTAGCTGGGATGCTAGAGAGAACTTGAGTGAAGGAAGCGCTAGTTTATTTAGTGGTGTCATCAGTTGATGTGGTGCTAGTTAATGCTGATAGTCTAGTTCATAGTTGCCTTTATTTTTAGGTCGCTATTGGAGCTTGGGGCGCGAGGAGGTTTTCATTCCATTGAATATAAACTGTATTTTTAAAGCCTTCAAGATGGGCAGTAGGTGTTGCTGTAATTTCTTCATCGTGCAGGTGGACGGGTCGAGGGTTTGTAGTAGGCTGTGCTTTAAGGAAAAAAGTAGTACCTAATAGGCCTGATAGTTGTTGGTTTTGGAGGGTCGTTGTGGATAAGTGGATAAGTTGCAAGCGATCCAAGGTGACATTTTGCTGGTAAAGAAAGTAGGAGGTGAACCAGAAGTAGGCAGCACCGGTGGAAAATTGACGCGCATCGTTGGCCTGCTTCTGTGTTCTGTGGAGCATTGCGCTCTCGTTTACGAGTGCGTGTCTTTCTGTTGCTTTGGGGCTGTACCGATATCCCTTCTGTAGACGCCTACCTCGATGCAGGATAATCGTTGTCGATTACTAATTGATAGTGCGGTTAGTGGGCACATCTGAAAAGCATGGCCAGTGGCGGGTTCGATGGGGAGGGGGAAGGGGTAGTATGCACGCGAATGTGATGTTGTGTGGTGGCTTGTTGAGAGAGTGTGCATGGCTTGTGGCTGACCGCGTTTTCCCTTCAGCAAATGCAAGCAGCGCAGCTGGCCGCGCTTCAGAGCCTAGCGGCCATCTCCCAACAAGCGAGTGTCTCTATGCCGGCAGCGGCCGCGCTTCAGCAGACGACGGCTAGTCGTAAGCGGGCACTCGACGACGAATCGCAGCCGGGTCCGTCAAGCCTCGACCACAATCCTTTACTGCTAGCTGCTGCTGCCGCGGTACCGATTTCGTTCTCTCTTCTCTATCATCTCGTTTTCGTTCGTTTGTTCTCAGTTCGCAGTTTCGCTCACACATTTCAAGCTCTTGTTTCGAGTCCGAGCTCAGCTCAGCTCTCCAACTGCAGCGCTCACCACCATTAATGTGTTGTGTGTGCTCGCATGTGCTCGCTCGCTTCCCTTGGCCCCTTTAACAGTCTCGTTTAGGCGGGTGCCGTACCGTGCAAGCGACCGGCTGTCGACAAGAGTGGTGTTCCCGTCTACGCGAACGGTGCAGCTGCAGCGGCTGCGGGCACCGCTCAGATAGCACAACTGCCGCAGGCGACGTTCAATCCGTATCTAATTCCGGGTCTTCACGGCTACATGCCGGCTGTATCATGTAAGTGGCGCATGCAGCTCGCTTAAACGCTAATTGCGCTTATTTTCAGTTAGTGGCCAGATTCCTCCGCGTTTCTAATGGCACCGGTCCTTCTCTCTTGTCGCAACATTCTGTGATCTGATACGGTGATGTTTCATAGCGTTAGTCTATGTATAAAGAGCGGCCGGCGGCTGACGCTTATCGTTCTCCACATACACACACAAACACTCAATGCTTTTCGCTTAGCCATACGCTGCTTAACAACCCGTTCAGTAATACAGGACTCCTCTCTAACACCTTTTAACTAACGTGGCGGCAGTTTCTTTCATCGCTCCTCAGCTTTATACATACCCGTTAGCTCCATTTTTGGAACGCTCGCCTTTTTCTCTAGCTGTATAGACGTTTGCAATGCATTTTTTTAAAAAGCCGTTTGCCTTCAATTTCGCTCTTTGGCGCCTTTGCTCGCAGCGTGCTATTGGCCTTTTTTGTTTCTTACAGCGTCGCACAGGCAAGCGAGTACGTTTCACAAGCCCGGGGAGAGGGGAGGGTGGGTAGGGGATGGGGGGAGGGGAGTTGAGAAACCGGATTACTGGCCACTCCTAGGTTCTTGAAGATGTAGTAACTGTTGGTGCCCACAATCCGCAATAAAGTTTTGGCCTTTGCATTCCGCCCAAAGCTCGCTTTATTGTGCCCGAACACGAGATCATTGTTTTGTTATGCAGTGATGAGACGGTTACATAAACGAAAAAAGTCTTCCTTGTATCGGGCAACATTGTTTTGCACACCACATCCGACTGCATCAGACGTCGTTCCAGACATGTTGGTTGCACTCTTGTTACATTCAGACACAAAGGACAAGTAACGGTGGTCGTAATTGATGTACTACCTCATAGGTAATCGATAGTTGTAACAACTTTACCGCAAGGTATCGAGAGGTAGTGTCAGAATTCATGTCTTCGTGCCACCCAAACTCACTGCGACCCGCACAAAAATGTGACACACATGTACTCCTAGCAACCAGCGTTTACTTGAACTTTACGTTTGAACACTACAAAAGGTGTTTCAAGCTTGAATAAAATTTTTCTCGTTGTCGTATCGAGTGGTCTCACTGCCACTCTGCTGAAGAAATCATATCACCCCACAAGTTCCCTGTTCAATTTATGGATGATTATTAGTTAAAGTGATTAGTTGTCAGGAAGTATGGAGAAAAATTGCAACCAAAACCGAAGGGCATGCGATATGCACATAACGTTAATTATGCACAGCAAGAGTAAATTCTTATTGCCGAATTGGGGATCTGACGCGATCACCATTGAAACGATTTGTTACACTGCACACTCTCTTCATCAACATGTCTTTTTCGTTTACATGGTATTGTCACTCATATGATTCACTAAAAGTGTTACTGTACCCGGATGGACGCCTGCTATTAATTGTGCTCATTGCTGTCGCTTACATAAACAATAATCTATTCTAATAAATACAACAGAAAATGAATGTCTTAAATGTCACGGATGTGCTGAAAAGTCGAGAGTTATGGACGCATTTTATGTTCATCTTATTGGAACTGAATTGCAGTGAAATCGAAAACTCGATGTAATTAATTAGGAAGTCATTATTCAAGTTGCACTTCACCGCAGTATAGACATTCGTGGTGCTGCAAATCGCTTTGTTAGAAATGCTTCAAACACTTCGGTGCTTCGAGAACTCATATCACATTTGGGCAGTTTTTTTTACCTGTCAGTAGTGGCACTTTCAAAAGTTTATCCGGGAAGCTAAGAAGTTAGGTGATAAGACGTAGTTGCAGGTAGCAAAGGCGTGGTAGGGAGAGGGGGGGGAGGGGGGGGGGGGGGGGGGGGGGGGGGGGGGGCACAAGTCTTCCCGAACTTTGCATCTCGGAAAATTGCACCTCGTGTCAGTGAATAATGCATTCCCCTTCCTTCAGAATTTGGATTGAAGTTACGCCTCTCCATACAAGGATGGGTTTCAACTCTAAACATGAAGCACTTCCTTCCACTTCCTATTTTAAACATTCATTTTCCATTATGCTGTGATGTTGGAACATTTGTTTGGAGCACCAGATAAGCTAACAGTTTGTTTGCCTCGATCTTCATTTTAAAGTCGTTCTTACTAAACATTGGACTATATAATAAAGCACGAGTGAAACCTAACTGAAACATGAGATGGCGCGATTTCATGGCTCGCCTTCGTTCATAAATGTGCATTTATACTCTCGCTGCCAGCTTTGTCTGCCAATACCGCGACGCACCAGCCAAACATCAGTACAACGGCCGCCCGCGTCTTTTACGCTTCGCGATTGTGATATTGAAAAAACGTCAATATAAACAGCCGCCAATGATGCTCTTTGTTCGAATATATCTTTCGCACGCGTTGCCATATGCCCCGGTACAAAAAAGTCATCGACGCATTGCTGACATTGCTATGCTCTTGTGCTGAAGGAAATACCTTCGGGTGCTTAGGCAGGTGTTCATCGGTCAGCGAAGCATCAGAATCTGAACAGGTTGAATGTTGGGAGCGACTGTAGCTGCAGATGTTTCGGAGCTGTTACGCTTTCAAACAAGAAGTTGGGAGCGGTAACCAAGTGAGAGGTGCGGTTGGGCCATGAGGGTCATCCTCATGGCCCAGCCGCACCCTTCGCTTGGTTACCTGCATGTAATACACTGCATAAGTTTGAACGTTCAATAGCAAAAGAAAAAAAAAATTCGAAGCGGGTGATGATGTTCTGAGGTTTCAGTACGAACGTGTATCGTAGCCAAGGTGAGCGAGGATCGCTCGTTCCACGGGAAACAAACTGCAGATAAGCAGGCAGCCAATAGCAGTGCTGAAATTTGTGTGTTCCATGTGCTCGCACTGCTATGCGACCGCAGCCGCGCTCAGTGCTTCTTAATTGCGTCAACTGGCTGCACCGACTCGTCGATGGCTGACTGGCTGGCCAGTTCTCCTGTGTGAATGTCAGCTGTGTTGATGTCTGTGATACGATGATATGAAAACAGTCAAGCTAAACGTCTGGCAAGTGCCGAAGATGCGTCGAAGTAATAACGAAACTCGCCTGAACCATCAGCATGTTCTTAACAGTTTACAAACGCGCAAGATGGCTGGCCTACCACTCAGATGGAATTTAGGAAAGAAGTAAATCTGTTGACTGACCAAACAGTCGAGTCAACAGTAGGTGGATGAGGACTTATTAAGCGAGTAAATTCGGCTGGCAACGTGGCTGCGAAAACTTGTTCGATTGAATGCTCCACATAATATACTTGGGCGGACTGGTTGGCATGCACTTGTAGGGGTGGGAATTGACGGCCACTGCATACGTAACGAGCGGAACCGTTCAAGAACGCACCTTCACTAAGGAGGTCTTGTATAGTTGGTTGGATAGTTGTGTCCATGGAAGTGCTGTTGGTATATGGACGATTCACGGCGCGGTGTGCTTATGCACAGGATCACTGAGCGCCGCAGCCCCATTCAAGGAACAAAGCCGCTTAACGTGTGTTTCCAAACGATGCTGAAGCGAACGGGTCCGGTTCTGCATGGCCGCAAATATTTATTCGCCTTTTAACGATTCATATTCACGCTGCCTCATTCCATTCAAATAGGAGCCGTCGACTTACACCATCCGAACGCAAAATCTGCACGCTCTTTTCGATGGCGTATTGAGGTGAAGAGTGCTTGTGGGGTAGAAAGGGAAAAGGTGCATGAGCGTAGAGGCTGGCTTAACGAGGCGCGATCGTCTTTTTTTTAGGATGCTAGAAGCACGTTTTATGGGGACGCTATTCTTGTGTGCGGCAAATTCGCAGCATATCAGTCGATATTGAGAATGTCAAGAATCAGGTTTGCTTGTCTGAGCAAAAAGGGATATCTGACCACTTTAAAAATACCACTACTTTCCTAATGATGACGAAATAAGTTACTGAAGTGAAGGGGCAATTAAATAGAAAGCGAGTAATTACCTTTAGAGGGACGATTTAGTTTTTTGTTAAGTATTTTTACTAAGTGTGTCATCTATCCTGAGTGTTGCAGGGATGCCGCTGTATTAGCCAGAAGTAGAAATAGCAACAACAAAAAAAGTACCACTGTATTAATCCCAGCCTCTCTTTTACGTCTCATTTTTTCGACTGGATGAGAGTATTCATTGAAACCATAGTTGCTGGAGTTTGACCTAGTTCAGAAATTCGATGAGTGATCAAAATGAGCTATGTGATGCTATCAAAAATATATCACCAATAAAGGTATATAACGGGAATGGATGCTATTTGTTGGGTGTTTTCAGTTGATTGCAATGTATATGAGATCATAGATCGGCACGATTCCAAATTTAACAAAATTTGGGGACATAACGTGGAATTGATCGATTTGCACCGTTGTGCAAATAACAAGAATATAAGCATCGTGATAAGTGTTTATTTGCATTTCATCTTAAAAATGACTTCTGCGGGATCGCTATGCGATATTGTCCGTGACAGAGTGATTGTCATTCTCGGTTGACGCTGCCATAGTCGGATTTCTTCCTTTGCTAGTGAAAATCGCATCGCCTTCATCGATAAGAAATGTGCCAGTGAGAGTGAAAGCGGAAACCACATTTGTGGTAAATCGCAATATTGATATGGGATATGTATTTGCTTGCGCTATCATTGTTGAAAAGTGACAAATGCAAAGGAATATGGTCTGTATGGACTAAGCGACCACATGAACGTTGATACTGTTGGGTGAGCTCACCGAATTTGGCCATGACTATGGAGTGAAGGGACAGCTTGGGAAACGAGGAGGAATTCGGTTTCGTATCTCAGATTGTCTTCATCGGTCGTATTAAGCATGCGTGAAATGTTTATGGGGCACTTTCATCTGAATCACTTTGGATGCTTCAGCGCTTTATGCGATTAACGACGGAAAAGGAAGGAGATAATATGGATTTAATTCTTTGATCGCGATGGGTATTATTTTTGAAACTTATTGGGATTGGTGAACATGGTTAAATCTTCCATAAAAAAGGGGGAACTTCCTAAAAGCTACATGGTTCGCAAAAAACTCAATGTAGGGAAAAATCAGTGAAAGGTGCGAAAGTATATATGCTTTTCGATATACATATATATATAATTCTCCGTTGTTTTATATGTATAGGTTGCCCACACAAGTTTCAATTTTTATTGATTCGTGGTTGGTCATTATACGATCACTATTTCGTAATTGATGGTCACTCGAAAAGTCAACGTAGTTAATGGGGCAATATGGAAGGGCAATAGTTATCGCGTCTGTGAGCGGCAGCCATCTCGTCGTATGAGAGGGGGGCTGAGAACCCTTGTTATTTGTTGTATGCGTTGAATGGGTGATGGGCACAGTTGCACGCAACGCCGACTCTCAAATGTGCACACTTTTATGGGCATGATACAACTTCGCCGGACATTCATCAGACATGTGATCGTTCACTCTACAACCCATTCAGATTAATGTCCAAAAGTGTCCCATTATATCCCATATTTTGCAGATTTCATTACCCTCTTGAAGTTGTTAGCGGCACTCTTCAAATCGATTAGTCTAATCGAACACATATTGCTTTTCTCTTAATAGCATCATCAAATCTTCCTGTTTCCTTATTTTCCCCGTATACTTCGGTGCGAGGAATCGAAACACCCGCTAGCATCCATTCAGTGATCATGTATGTTCACTGGGCCTGTTTATCCCATACGTGTGGATAGTATTGAACATACTGCTAATTTTCCACTTGAAATTTGCCAAAATTACTATACTAGGTGTGGCAGATGTAAAGCAAAGATAGTATTGTATATGAAATTCCTATACCTCCAAAGTACAATGGAATTAATTAAATGCGAATAAATTTGTAGCAGCGATATCAACGTCACAGACATTGTTATAAATTTCGTTGCGTGAAAACCGACTACCATTTTGCAGTTATGTGCGAAAATGGCAGGAAATACTTCTATTGAGAAAGTTGGGAACTTAGTGGAAATTTATTGAACTGTTGAAATGACTTGAAATTGGCTTTCAAAGCGCTATTAAAGTTCACAGTGCACTTACATCAATGATCAACTCTCCGCAATGTTTATTTTCTAAGCGGATTTTTTTGTAGAAGTAGTGATTTGCATTCGCAGCAGTTACTTTTAGAGGATTCTAAGCGTAATAACTACAAGATTATAGAATAAGAAAATTTCATTTGTTGATTGCACAATATGTCGGCATTGTTTGCGTGAATGTATCGCTTGTCAATAGTGCGTTAAGATGAACACCGAAGAGTGTGTCTATTTGTTGGTGAGCTAAAAAAATTCGAAATTGCTGCTATCACTTCACTTGAATAAGAGCACAGCAAAGAAGAAAATATGAGGGGCGATGGTTTCGGCGTCGCCAATTCCAGCAAACGCTATCTGTTTTTCAAATAGTGCACGTCACTTGTCTCCACTAATACAACGATTCATCATAGGCACATAGTCGATGTAAATACATGAATGTAATTGGCTTTCTTGGTCGCATGGAGCAGCCTGGAGATCTGACGTTTCATTCACCACAAAAAAACAACAATGAATGCATCCATTCATTGAGGGAAACTACGTCTTATTGAGTTTCCATTTTCTTTTCGATATCAACTGCATGTTCTATCAAGAAAAATCATGCCGTGTGTTGCAGTTAAAGTTTCAAATGTTCTCTGGTCAATATTGCGCTTTAGAGGTGCAAAGGTTGGTGAACCATACAGCAGCAGCAACAACAACAATAACAACAGAATAACTTGGAACTAAATAAAAATCGTTGTTCGTCACAATCCAAAGTGATCGTCAATCAGTTATTACTTCATGTATGGTATATTGTCGCATTTGATTATTACCATTTCAAATTGGAATTGAAATATTGAAATGCATTCATTGGAATACCTTTGTATAAATATATCTATAAAGTGAATGAAGTGGTATCAAGAGATGTTGCTAAGTTTCGTTGTTTGGTCATCTCTCGGTAATGCTCAACTGCTAGCTGCAAACGTTTGCTTATTGAGCGAATGAAAAGCTGATAGCTTCACATAAAGCAGCTTATTTCCGTCATCATCAACGTGCTAAGCCATCTGCACAACATATTCTTCCACAACTGAAAGCGTCCATAGTTTGCGTGATCAATAAAATATGCAGCGCTTTAAATACATTGTAAAATGAATTTTAACAAGCACAACTTACCGATAGCGCATCATAAGCTAATTTCTTCTGAACATAATTACCAAGCTAAAGATATGTTAGCTAAGAAATACAATTGCAAATTTCTTTGCATTCGGAACATTAAAAAATTGCAAATCACGGGAATATATTATCGGCTTGAAGTTTGGGAGGTTGTGTGTAGTAAGAGTGGAACGTTTTCAAGCATAAACTAGCTTATGCATGACAGTGGGAGAGCGCTTGTTCGTTATGCATGCCAACTTCTTGCTCAGCGGCTTACATCTGCTATATTGAGCCGTGCTGGTAAACGATGATTACTCACCACAAATAATCAATCCACTCGCTTCTCAACAGCGCTATTTTAAATTTTATACTTCTCTGAAGGTCGGAAAATCTTTCGGTGAATTTTTTCATTGACGGAAGGCGGAAGTAATCAACACTATTTTTACTGCAGAGTTATCCAATTTTCACGCTTTGCCATAACATTAAACGATGTGAATTTATGAGTTTCATCGATGAAGAATTAAAATTCGAGGTGAACAGGCAGTAGTCGTACAGAATATACCTGTCTCTAAATGGGCAAATTTTTAGAATTCGCCGGTTATTTCCTATATGGTAGTATGAACGTCACAGTTGAATGAGAGCTGGACCAGACGAATATCTCACTGTCAGATATACAAAAGCAAAGTCATTTCTTTTGAAACTCGACTATGAATGTTTACTGGTGGATTGAACGACGAATTCTTTGTATTATACGAAATACTCACCAATATTTAGTCTTCATTTGCAAGGACTTCGAGAACGAATATGGGGACTGGCTGGCGCATTTCGTCAATTGCTTTTTTAGTTGCTAGCATTATGCACAGCAAATGTCTATGTTTTCTTTCCGTGAGTGTAGTCAAATTCCTAAATATGCTGCTGAAGTTCACTGATCCATACGTTTCTTGATAGGATTCTAGAGGAATCTAAGCTGGTTGCAGCTACAGTGGAATGAGGTGTCTTTGGCTGTGTTTCAACCAGCTGTCCATCTAATGGAAAAGATTTTAAAAAAGTCAATTTTTTGATGAATGGAGCATGGACGAATACATTTTATGATTCAGGGAATTGAAAATTTGCCAGGGAGCTAGCATGACGTGCATACGTTTTAGCTTATTACATGGAAATATAAAAAGTTCGTACATGTTTTTCGCTGAAATCAATTGGCACCACCAATGCCGAAACGCAAAGAGATCGACCTTGAAGGTGTATCAGAGTAGTGATACAAGAAATACGGCTTGCTGATTTTATGGTATATTTGAATGTCTGTTATTCATGCGGAACGTAATGAATCATGACGAAATTGGAGATGGGAGGCATTCGGGAACTGCAGCTATCAAACAGTTAAACATAAACATTCAGATAGTGTGTCATCACAGTTTGCAAGAGCGCATTTTAGGTACATTGAAAACATTCTCCAAACGAACAGTTTTATTGGAAAAAAAACCTTCAAATAACTGGATACATCAGGTGACCAATAATAATAATCGTTTGAATTTGACATTGAATGCAATGGAATTTTCATCAGAATTTCTGAATTTGAGATGGAGTTTTCACATTTCATAGATTGAGATTGAGAAATCGAGATCTTTTAACCGTTTCGTTCAACGCTCTAATTAAAGATATAGCTCTTCAGCATATTCGATCGGCGAAATAGTAAATGCTTAAACAATTGCTGCAATGACTCACTCATCTCTTAAATACTGTCTTAGAAGCTTTTTGGCTAAACTTCGATTGGTGATTCTACCTTATATGGTTAAATGAAATGAAGCTGAACAAAAACATTCTTTAAAATCAGCATGTTGCATTATTACTGAGTAGTATAGTAGGTAGAGTACTACAATTCATGACAGCATGAAAACTTCAAATAAATTCACCGACGCCTTGCAGTGTCTTCTTCATATATAAGCATAGCCCGGATTGTTTTGTGCAAGAAATCGAGCATTCCCCATTTTTATTTAGAAAATATCTCTCATTTTTTCCACTGCACATGTAGAAAAGTTCAGCAGAAAGTTTTTAGTTTTCTAATGATGCGCTATGCAGTGTAATACATTTGCAGTACTGCAGAGTCGAAGAATTATACATTGTGCGTTGTGGTCATCTGAAAAAAAAAGCCGTATAAAAGTTTGAAAGTGTTGATCAGTCGATCGATCAATCACGCGATCCTATTCCGCATTCGTCTCGATACAAAATGGTTTCATTTGCCCGACTATATAATTGGCATTGATGAGTGTAAAACATTCTCTCTTAAGTTCCCCCCAATCGGTATTGTTGAGTTGATCATAAGTGACCTAAGTGGTTTCCTTAAAGTCATTAGTGAAAGTGATCGATGTGTTTGGATATTGCGATTAGATTTGGTGACCGACTTTCATTGAGTGTTCTTTTGTGTGCATTCGTGAATGGGTATTGTGAGATGGGAAAATATTTTGAGAAAAGTGAAATTACGCCTCTCTAAAAAAGTGAAAAGAGCGATTAGGGAATGTACGATCACATACGACTGGTTTCGTTAATACTTAAAATTGCTCATCGGTGAAAGACGAAAATCCGCTCAGAATGGCTCTTCAATCCATCGTTGCTGTTTTGCATCACTCATCTCACTATTCAAATAAACCGTCCACACATTCCGTTCTCTCATGTTTATTGAAAGAACTGAACAAAAACACTGAATGTCATAGGGAACTTGTGAATTTCCTGCAATAACTTTATTGGATTCGAAGCGTGTTACAGTCAGTCGAATTGGCAAATCCTCGCTAACAGTTATTGCGATGGTAGTTAACATTGGTCGATTTTAAAATATTCTCTATTTGCTAGTGGAAAATATTGACAAATAGCCAAGAATTGCGGCATAAATATAAATTTTTAATTCGGTTTTATTATAGATCTGCAGAACAATTCTTCCATCCTTCCCAATAAATATGCACAACTCCATCATGGAACATACTGAAACAACTAAAAAATAGATGCATGCAAATTATCCTAGCTTATGATTGCAGTTTATTAATTAAACAATATCAGTTGGAAATAAAGATATTATGAAGTCTTTTTTTTTGCAATGACGCTCATTATTACCTCAAAACTTGAAAATTCTCGCAAAATTCTCATTTTTCTCCGTCAACACCAATCACAATCTTCATTAAGCCCATCTCGAAGTGAGAGCTCTATTCACGCTAGTGATTTATATTGTCGAGCTTTGTAAGCATATCATATTGCTAATAAAAGTGTAATATGTTTATTGCAAAATATAACTTGTGCTGCATACGTAAAATCTTCGTCTTTCTTTCATTTCTCAAAAATGAAAAGCATCAAACGATTGTTGAACGAAGGCGATTTAGTATTCATTACGAATGATTCACTCGAGCAGATGTGAATCGATGCTGTGTCATTAAAAAAAATGATGCGGCCATGCATGTGGCAATTGAAAATGATAATGAATGCTTCATCGAATAAACAGTCCATAGAGTAATGTTTTTCTTCAGCGATCATCTGTCGAAAGTGTTTCATTATGTTAATAAAAAAGCAATTCCATTCATATTTCCATCCTAACTCCATTCACATCTCACCATTTGCGCCGAAAGTGGCAAAGAGCTGCATGGAACGAAAATACGCAGAAATCCTTTACCATGAATCTCTAAGGTGGTTTGTTGAGTTACTTTGGATTTCAGAATGGAAAAACTTGAGGAAAAACACAGTAGATAATCTGATGCGTTGTGTGTTTTTATGCTCAAGAGTATTGGAATATTACCATGGTGAAAGATAACCGACTATCACTACAGGTTCGACAAAAAATGTCTCCCTAGGAGAGAAACACGTTTTTTAGAAGGAAAAAAACGTGCAAAGAAGATGGCACGATGAATGCCCAGGCAATTTTCATTACAAAGGCAATCAATTTCATGAGCTGCCAACATATTGTAAATTCTTCCCAGGTAGAGATGTAGTCTTATTGCGAGCTTAGAGTTAAGCTTAAGCCTCAAATTCCGGATTACTGCACTGAGGCGCTATTGTCACAGGCGCAATTGTCGTGCCACTGTGACCGTATGAACGTTGGTCAGATGCCACACTATTTTGAGCCGTTTTTCATTAGGCAAACTTCAAGTTGAGAGTGCAGTTATCCACCACTATTCAAATTTTAAGCGTTCATTGTGAATTCAAACGATTAGTAATCGAGGTTACTACTATGCAATGGCAACGAAATCTGATGGTGTTATAAAGATTCGAAATTACTAAAATTTTGTGCATTAAAGCTTCAGCGGAATTGCATCCAGAGGAACGTGCTAGTGCAACCGATCTACCAGCAGAACCGGTACGATACTTAAAACTTAACTATTGAAGTGAGATGCGACAACAATCAACTTTGGACAATGCTCAAATAGCGCTTTGAAGTTATTCGTGCAGAACTTGTCGAGAAGTTTATGTTCTTCAGTTTTTTGATCCCAACTAACCGAACTCGAAAGCGAAATCCAAAAATTTAAAAGAGAGGTGGAATTTGCAATATAGAGGTTGAATTCCTCAATATTTCAATGTTCGTTCGAGTTGTCAGACAAATAAGTTTAAACAATGCGTTTAAATTCAACGCCTGAGTGGAAAACTCGAATTTTCCGCTTTTTTTTTTCAAACGCAAACTGTGTCGTTCAGATATAGCCGTCAAATTTCATACGTTGAAGTGTGAGATTTGAAAATTTTTGGCGCTTTGCCCACTGCATCAAATCGAAATTTGCTCAATCATTCGAACAATAAACGCATTTCGTTTATCATGTTCTTGATGGATTGGAGTGAATTTAAGCTGTCGATGATCGTTCGAACACTCACAGTATCAGCAAAATTTCACATTTCTATTATTTTCTTTGAGATCTGTGAAAATAGGCAATGCGCAGTGCGAATACAACTGAACGGAAATATAGGAACTCAACTTTGATATGCAAAACCATTCCACATTTTCACGTGAAATTGAAATATGAGCGATGAACCACACAGAAAATTGTATGGAAATCTCAGTGCCTAACGGCACAACGAAGCAGAGTGATAGAATGCGCTCAAAAGAGAAATGGTATTTGTGCTACTTTGAATGCTTGATGCTTGAAAGACATCCACCTTCCAAAAAGATTTCAATCGAATATGAAGATACACCTCTTCATCTACTTGAAATGCGTCGGTCACGACTTCTCGAATTTCAAGAAATGACCAAATGAATCCGGAAAGGATAGAAGGAAATGCATAGCACCATATAAATTGTTAATAAAATTTCAAAGATCCGAAAAATAGCCGAGAACTTAGAAATTTCCATCGTATTTCGAGAAACACTGGCGATTCTGACCTTATACATTGATTTTTTGGTAGTGAATTGATACGCAATTAACTATCAGTTATATTAAGTTTAATTCTTATATCAATATGCCAATGTAAAAAAAAGCTATGTATTAAGAAATATAAAGTTGCATTCTTTATTTCTTTTTCCAAGACTGCGGGATAGAAAATTTTGCAGTTTCAGCTAATAATTCTAAGCATTTATGGAACAATTTATGCAATATTCATTTCAAAAGTATCGTTAATTGAGGATGCAAAGATTTCTCCACAAAACTGATTGCGGCAACCATCAAGACAAACGTAGGAGTAAATTCGACACTTGAACCTTCATTTCAAATTGCATCCAAACTCTTCAAGTGACTAGTAATAAATTTTTTGAAAAAAAAGTCTTGCATGTTTGTCATCATTGGAATCGCCTGTTCCCTTCATAAACAATCCATCAAGCAAGAACGAAATTTATGGCGCAAATGTCACCTTTTTTGCAAAACTGAAGCAGCATAATTCAACACTTTGGTAGCCAAAAAATGTGTGAGGTCGAAAATGTGGTACAGGGCAACCTCATTTTGAATCGTCGTTATGTGAAGACGTTATTTCTGTTCCCGTAACTAGTTTGTCCATATTACTGCATTAAGCGCAAGTTGGATGTAGCGTTACCTACCAGTGCATATAAAGAATAAAAATTGCAAAAAATAACACATCAAAAGATACCATAAAGGAATGTTGCATTAATGTAATGATCATTGCAGTGTATTGCTCTCAATGCCTCATTCTCGGGCGCCGATGGCGTATTGATGTCGGTTAACGGCTGCTTGCTTCTCAGCACACAATCGCGACATCTTCATTCACCATTCAAATAATTGGCAATTAATTTTGGCATGAACCAGCTGATGAGGTTTTGTCTCATCAAATAAGTGCATCTTATAGTTGAGAGAATTTTAAAACATATGTTTCATTAGTGACAGCTAGTTAGTTGCAACAATTTCTTTACAACCATTATGGACTTTTATATCCAGTCATATATTAAGTACTTACGTCTAAAGCTTTTAACATCCGAAACTTCAGCGAACATAACAACAGCATATGCGGTTTGGCTAATCAGTGTGACTCAATGTTCGAGTGCATTTTTACAAGTTTCATGAATATGACGTATTCTCTTAAAGACGCATTTAAAGCTCATTTTTCAATTTTATACTACTAAAATTTTCAGAGTGAAAGATCGGAGTTGTTTATGAATTTTGGCAATTTAACTGCATTTATATGACCAATTTCAATTGCTTCAATAAGTGTATGCGCTATTCTCACATTATTATTAACAATGTTTGCATGATCGGCTGCTTATATATTCATTATTTTAGGGCAGTAAACAAGCCGAATACGACATCGATGCCAAGAATGCATGAAATTCGGCATGAAAAGATGCCAAAATATTGAAACGACAGCTGCAAGCGACTCACACAATGATCGATGACCACCGCAATTTCACTTTGATGTTAGCAATCGCAAAATCGAATACAAAAAACGTCTTCATCTCAAACTGCGTTTCTATTAGCGTTTTAGCTTTACAGCGCTATAACTAATAATATCTCTGTGCAGTTTGCTCAGTGAGATTATTTCATATGTTTGAATAAATGCTTCAAGCGAGTGTACGAATGTAGCAACGATTTAAAACTTGATAGCACTTTTTGCTGTTTCGCCTATTTGGTCAACTATAAGAGCCGCTGTAAACTACTGAATATGTGCCATACCAGCTGGCACAATATGCACTTTTGCATTCCACTCACCTATGATCAACCATTTTCACAAATACCTATATAAACTGACATATCCAGAACGATACTATCATTTTTAGTTGATCAGCCCGCTCATTAAATGAGTCTATTTCTCTATTACCGCAATCGGTGCAGAATACGTGCAATTTTTTCGTCCCGAAACGCCCACGTTCCTTCCGAAATCGATGGGTCATTGTCGAATCTGCTTTACACCACAGACACCAAATTTCGTAACACTACCTTTGATACTTGCAGAGTGGAAACTACCGTAGAGAATGACACACACACACACACACATGCGCACAAGCATAACATAGCCAGCAATGGGATTTCGTAAAACAAACGTGCAAGAGTGCACATGGTTGCCTTCTATCTTTGCTTGTATCTGTCTGCCTGACATGATATGTTGCTTCAAAACTGGAACTGGAGGGCTGAAATCGTAGTTTTTTAGTCGTAGGCGTTAGTTTTAAAACATAACATAGAACTGCGGTGTAATATACACCATAACATTCTATATCATAATTTTCGTTGTTATCACCAACCAGTGTTATGGATATTTTGCATATAAAATGTGGCAGACCTCAAAAATTCCTCTAGTTTTTCTATCGGGTTGCAACAACCTGCTATTTGACAGAAGATTGCACAAACGGTCCGGTTACATAAAATGTGACGTCATTATTTCGCACATTTATTATTTTCTGGTAGCTTATGGAAGTGATGCACTATGTGGGAAATGGAAAAGCGCATATCATGCTACCCTCTCTAGAGCGCTCCTTCACTGCCGCAGGTACCAAATGAATCCAACTGAGAACTTTCGTAGCAGTATTAGGCGATCAGGCGGTGATCAAAACACATCTGAAAATAGAAGGGAAAGAAATTCGTTGTGAGACGATATTCCGCAACTCATTAAAGAACCATAAAAGAGCTAGATAGATGATTTCACACAAATATAAATGTCAATCAATGGGCTTGATGTGATTTCGCAGAAATTTGCAAAGTGTGTATAAAAAGTAAAGAAGTGCCCAATTCACTGATAGGTCATTGCGTTTGGGCAGGATTTTCTGCTTTTCGACCTGCCGGCTAATAACTTAGGTACATTTCCAAATAATGCAAGGCCAATGCATAACTCCCAGCTGTGAACATATTAAAGGTTTTTTTCCATCATTTTTATAGAGATTAGTGTCGGAGTGAATTTCCACTTGTGGTTCTTTGCTAGGTCTCAAACCGTAATGGTGGTTTTCCTTTATGTGTTCACTTTGGCTCATGTTGACTATGGCAAGCAGACTCATATGTATCACACAGTGAGTATTGCAGTAACAGCATGCATAACAGTGCGTTTGCTAGTGGTGCCAGCTGCTCTAATAGTCCACTTCAATTTTTGATGGCCACTGATTGAAAAAACTTTTCCACATTCTTTCCCCACTGGTTGGATGATGAATGAATCATGCATATTTTCTGGATTACGGTATGTCTGGATTGAGCAATGGTGTCAGATAATGTCAATCATCACAAATCATTCATTGCTTTGAAGGATATTTTCATCGGGTAAAACGAGTAATTACGATATCCGTTGCAAATTTGCATAGAAAGGCGATGGATCTGCTTTGCACGCAAAAGACGAACTGATAACAATATTTCAACGATCGTGTTTCTCTTCTTTTAATGCTTTGCGAATTTCGCATATGTTATGAAATTGCTTGTGAAATCAGTCTGCATTGGTGCATTGATGAATTATATTCCCCTTGGTGTAGAAGATGCCTTTTTAAGTAGCACCTAACGATATCAAAATGAGCAATGAAAGCACCACAAACACAATCGCTTTGCATGAGAAATAATGCAAAGATGAGATAGCCATAAACAATGAACCTTCATTACCATTGCGTGAGAGGGATGCTAGTAAGGATGGGAGTGGGGAAGGGGCACTTGCTTGGGTGAACAAAATACGGTCAGCAACAGAGATGATCCATAAATGTTACCGTAAGTTATACATTCTTGATCGTATGATCGCATCAGATCGTGCATTTGCCACAAGTCAAGTTTTGCTCATTTCCCTGGTGAGCTGTTTAACTGTCCCGACTCGTAACTTTACAAAAGGTCGGCATTTTCACGAAGTTGCAGCCTGAATTGCACATACACAAAACGACGCAAATGTTCATCATATGATTTCGTCATATCCTCGTTTATCTTCCACCACTCCAACATGTGCAACTTTTGCATTTATGTTTAAGTTGTCGAAGAAAGTGACCAAAATATTCTGTTTTTCTGTTTTTTTTCGAATGTTTGACGTGGACGCCAATAAGTATTGTTCAGCGCCCCAAAAATGGGCCTTCAAATTTAGGATAAGCGGTCAAACAAGGCTGTGAAGTAAGAGAGCGTCGAATGCGATTATTCCGAGGTACATATTTCCCTTTCTAGAATCAGAAAAGAAAAAGGTTTTATTTCTTTTCATTGACACTGCACTATTGTGCACCCTGTTGGCTCGCTTTTGTTGAAGTTTGTCGGCGAACAAACTTATAATCTAAAAAAAGGTTTCATCAGTGTATCATCTCAGTTGATTTGTAATCACAAAGAGAACGCCACAAAAATTCCCAAAAGACTTTTTTGCAGAAATTTCCGCGAAAATCCACTCAAACCTTTCATAGTGCATCGATGGCTATCCCATCGATACTCAAGCACATAAACGCTAAGTCTGTGTGACACTTAAATTTGCATTGCATCGGTTTCCTCATTTTTTATATTGTTACAATTTTGCATATATACGTACGTCTGAGTGTCTGTCTGCGTCTCTTTCTCTGATATCGGGAACTACTAAAGTATAGTTACGAAGCCTAATGAGTGTAATCCATATACGCCAGCAGAATAATTTTCGATTTAGCTTCAAAAGAATTTGTGGGCATACTTAAATTCGTCTAAAACATTTGTGTATGAAGGCGCACCTAAGCTAGAAAAACAGAAGAGGCGAAGGATTTTAGAGGATTTATGTGAGCGATTGGTTCAGTTAAAATATGAACATCTTATCGCTTATAGTTTATTGTTTGTCAGCAATTTATAAAATGAATTGCTATGATAAGGAAATCCATCAAATTGCATAGATCATTTTTCACTTCGATGCATCAACGCGAAAAGGCATTTGAAGCTGGCAGAAAATTTAGACGCATTTTGCAGCGATCGGCTAGAGAAAACGTATTTTCTGATACGATCAGTTAAAATATGAGGGTATTATTCTGCGTGGTTTAAGTTTTGTTGGCAAATTGTGAAAATAATTCCTCAGCTGAGAGGAATGCAAAAGCTGCATATGCTATCTGGTGCTTTTTTTTGTCATTCGCTTCATTTCGCAGCAAGAAAAAAAAAGTTGTATTAGAGAAGAGTACGACTTAGCACTCACCATGCAATAACACTGATTTGTTGTTCATCTTTATTCCTCGATACTCGCGAAAATCATTTCTAAGCGTATTTACAGTCTGCATCTGTAAAATATGCACAACAAATTCACACCCTTCTCGTTTGGCGAATACCAGTGAATGCAGTGCTTTATGGCAGATTTTCGTATTGGTATGAAGAGGGAGAGAAGTAAATCTTTACTATAATAGATCTTCGTAACTCCCAATTGTGAGAGTTACAAAGAGGTGAATGATATCGATGTTTTAAATCTGAAGTGCTACATAAATTTTAAAAAAATCCTTCGTTCATCTCTAAGCTGTTACATCTTTGTTGTTGTCTTAATAATCTTCGATGAGACGTTGCTCATGCACAACCAAAATAAATCGAATTGTTCGAGGGAATCGGATCAGCTGATATGTTGCGACATAAACAAAGGATGATTGCTCACTCATTGAAATATTCTCCGACGGGCGGCGCCTATTAGTGGAAATTTCCCAACGGGATGCATCCATGATAACGATGCTAAGCTACAACAAGGTTAGCACGCAAGCACACATGTCTGTCCACTTGGAAATCGATCCGCGTTGGGGAACGAAATTACCTTTTGCCGCTCGGCATTAGCCCACTTGCACCCTCCCATTCTTCATTTATTTCTATATCACTTCGAGCATGAAATCCACATTTAATCTCATAACATGTTCATCTCAGGTTGAAGCATAACCAAACAGTACTCTCATAGGAATAAACTTTGGATAAACGGTTTCGCAAAACATATGCAACAGAGATAAGAAGCAAAAGACGCTTAATATGAAAGGTTCATTCGAGTATCAGACAGGTGGGAATTCTGCTAACAGAAAATTTTGGCGGTGTGATTAGCTCAACAGAATACCCGACATTTGCTGCTTACCTCTTATTCGCACAGACAGATAGCCGTTGACCTAATCGTGAGGATTATTTCACCTTCCATATCAAAATATTCCAAATATGGCACTTAACTAAACGTGAAGAAATGTTTACCTTTCCGACATTTTTTATGAAATACACCAAAGAGCCTAAATCTATGATTATGAACACAATTTATGCATCACATCATTCATGCTCTTTCCCACAGGGAGCAATCGCTAAGGCAATTGACTAGAAATAGCGGATTAGTAGTTCGATTCCCAAAGGATTCTTTTTGCTGAGCTCATCAACTAGCCACCCTGCGCTCCATGATTTCCCAATAAGCGTATTTGTGCTTGCTTCAAGCAACGATCGATTTCCGAACATAAAATACCGAAGTGAGGACACGAAATCACATAACAGCTAATCGCTTTGAGATAATTCTTCTTTTGTGAGAAGAAGATTCAGTAAGCACTCAGGCGTTAAAAAAAACTGCAACCATCCACTCAAAATTTCCTTTTTTTCATTGTCTTTGTTAGCACAAATGAGGTGGAAGCAAAATGCATTCTCCAAAGCGAGTGAATTTTAATTTAGCTTTGCGTAGTTGTGAATTGTAGGCATTCCGTCTAGTTGGAAACGTTCAGGTGAGCAGAGTAGGACGACGTTTCTCATTAGCGTCACCCAATCGCTCATCAAACCTTCAGAAAGAGCAGTTGAATACGATTTCATTTTTCAACCAGTTGTTCCTGTTCAGCCACTCCAACTTAGTTGAACGGTGGTGATTGCAAAAAGATGTTGATTTAAATAAAATAATTTGCCTGGATTTGAATGTTGGTTATTGTGACCGTTTCGTCAAGATGATTATTATAAGAAGTGAATTAACTGACGAACGGTTGTCACTTCAAGGAAACGATAAAAGTGGAAATGAACGGTACACCGCGGCATGTAAGTGAGTCGTTTGTATCGCCGAGGCAATCCTTTCTAAGTAGACTGATTCAGTCAACTGCACGCAGATGGCCGAAATGCACATCCATAAAATCTGATGGAAAAGCATGGATGGAAGCCCTGCTTTTATCCGCGGTTCAGGCGTGAAGCCTCCAATATTTCGTGTAAGTACCGAGTTGTAGAAATAGAGGGGCGAAGAGGAACGGAGGGGAGGGGAATTGATGTGGCGACCGTTTATATGTTGCCTCATTCGGTTGTCGGCCGGTTAGGTCAACACTATGAAATAACTGTCGCCGAGTCAGTAAGAAGATCTCATCTTGGTCTCTAACTGAAATAGTTAATGACTACAGCAAAGAACTACAATTGTGATTAGCTTATTTGTTTTTTTTTTCACTAAAGGCCTTCAGAAAAGAACAATTGGACCGTAGAAAATAGGTTTTTTAATATCAAAGAAATGAATAATAATTCCACAAATTTCTCAACTTAATTCAGTAATTCAAGTGATCCTATGTGCAAAACGATGATCAAACGCAGTTCTGTTAAATGTTATGATGAAATGGCACCTATGTGATGAGACGGGAATATTTTTTCGTTTCGTTAAGCGATGATATTTGCGCAGTGATGCTTGAAGCATCTCTTTCCCCATCCTTTGTACGTGCACATTAGATGATTCAACGCATCAGCGTGCCACAAATCGTTATCACAAATAATAATCCTAAACGGTTTTGCAATGAAACAATTCTTTGCCAGCTAAACAGTAGAATAGCATTCGATAATCTTCGTTCGCCATTTCACACTTATACTGAAAATCTTGACTCGTTGTGTTTTTTTCTTTCATCAATTACACCTATAATAGCGTTCGATGTATCGAAAAAAAGCGCATTGTATGCAAATAAAAACCCTATAAAAATCATCGATATTTTTAGCTAACTGAGGAGCAATTGAATTCTCAATGTGCATTTATTTGATAAAGAGAATTGCTTTTGATATATGCGATACCGTAGTTTGAAGTAGATCATTCGTTTTGCATTGCTACTAAGTCGCTTTTAGATAGGCATCATGACAATAGTGCTTTAAGAGACGAATGCATTTAGAGACGCATTATTCGCTAATGAATGCCATTTTTTCCGCTTTTTTTTGCCATTCGCATCCTTAATGCTCATTTCATTTGCATTCACAAAAAAGAAATGGTAACTAAATGAAATTGATGGGCTTTTCGACGAGAGTTTATTTCATGAAAGCAATGAGAGGAAAAAAATAGATTAGTTTTGTTATGAGGGCTCTCGAATAGAATTCCGACATTTTCATTCACTTTTCTTAAGATATCAGTTATCAAAAATGTGTATCAAAAAGTTCAGTCCTCTTTATAAGCTTTACCAGAGTTCTGCATAGGTGCATTATGGCGATATTAGATTTGTTTGCATAGATGTGCAAAGCAAACTAAGCTATATTGGGATAAATGAACTGAGCTAACTGACTTAGGCTGTTTTGCCGATTAATTTAGTCATTGGCCCAAATAACAAGGTTCTTAATATCGAGTCAATGAGAACCAGCAAGTGCAGAGAATTTTCTACACGTTATTGGCAAAAACAGTTGTTCCATTAAAGAGGCCCAATTTTTTTATAAATCAAACTCCATCCCAATAACAGATCTCGCACGCTGTTTGTATTAAATAAATAAATAAGTATGAATATAAATANATATAGTATCACATATGTATGTTTATTTATTTATTTATTCATTTATTTATTTGTTTCAAAAATCAAAATACAGAATGAAAGGAAGAACAGGGCTGCGTTAAACGAGGTAAACTAATGAATCATTGTTCCGATTTCCACATCCTCAAATTTCTTGTGTTTACGACTCCAAGTTGAAAAACCCTCGCCGCTGCACTAAACATAAGAACGCGATCTATTCGCTTCTGTTCAATGAGCGAAAAGAGAAAGAGCTGAAGAATGAGGCTGAAATAGGAGGCTAAAAAGTAAAGAAAGCTTCAAGTGGGATTTCCAGTTTCAAGGAAAATTTAATCCACTATTGTTGCATCCACGGAAAAGATTCTAAAATATATTCTATTTTTTATTATATTTACGGAAAAGCTTAACGTGAAAAATAGAGCATATTTAAATCTAGAAGAATACTTGAGCAGCATTCATGTTGTAAAATTAATTACTATTATTATCGCATTGATGAGTTCATGAGATATGAATAAAGCAAATTGACAAATACCACAAAAAATAACCTTTTTAATAATGTGGTTGATATTTCGTCAATAAGTTTTTTGCTGCTAAGTCATGTTGAGACTGCTTGGGGCATTAATTTGAAGCTAGGAAATGTCGAGATTGTCGTAAATGATGCACAAATAGATATTTTAAAACGTATAAAATGTACAGAAATCACCCCAAAAAAATTTACGACATATTCCCATTCAATGTCTCAAAAAATACACGCAATAAAAATTGATACAAGTTGGTGGAATTTTCACGAAATATAGTCGAACACAATTTTGAAAGCAAAATGCGGCTAAATGTATCAATGATTGGGATAAGTTGATGTGTTTGTTGTCGGTGCTTTTCATATGATGATTTGAGGTGCCAATGGAAAGCTGAATCGAACGGTATCGTTACCATGCTTCCGATACTGATCAATAATTCCGTCAACTTGTTCATATCGGAATACTGTAAATCTATTGATATTTCTTCTTGAACCGCATGAGCTATATATAATATATATATATCTGGAAAGTGTCGTGAGTGAAAATAAATCAATGTGCTTAAGGCCTCATTAGGGAATGACTCAGAAGCGCTTGATGAGGAAGTGGCCAAATCCGTTACCCTCACGGATAAAATGACCGGCGAGGATGGCGATGTGGATGTTTTCATCCATAATATCTGGACATATATTCTTGGCAGCGGTGATGAAATGCCACCCGTATATGAACCGAAATTGGTTTGTGTTTTCCTTAACATGACAGCCTTCTCTGTGATTCGACTGTGTTTCAAAATTGCTGTGAAATTTGCAGTTTCATGTAGTCACTCAAATTGGATAAAATAGCATAAAAATTATTTATTACCGCATAGTTTCTTTCAATGCAGCAAACAACTCGATATGTGCGCAAATTTATCAGTGAGTAGATAAACAAGTCTTTCAGGCTCGGGAGGAATAGGGTGCCCGTGATACCACAGCAGACGACCACCTTCGCCTATTAACAGTATCAAACAATTATTCCGATTATCACACCAGTTCTATGCAATGCATTGCTTCCAGCTGAAGCCCTTTTAGAAAGTCTCGGAAATGAGGCATGGTAATGCTCTAGGTCCCCTGAGAGTCTATGAAAAGTTATATGGTAAAAGAATCACTTTCTTTTAGATTGAATATGATTATATGACACTATTAGAGCTTAATTCTTGTCTCTTATCCTATTCACCAAACGGAATTTGAACGAATCATCGGAACGTATTTATGTGTTCGTACGAGCAAGTCCATCTGAATTTCAACGATATTATATAGCAATAGATGACTGTTGGGATGTTGTCAGTTCAATGGTAATTATGGCATCCTTTGCGAGCATGCAATGTTTGGCGGCTCTTCTCACGGGGCGCACATATGTAATGCTCATCACGCAATGCATCCTTCCGCATTGGTCACTCCAGCCGCCCATCTGTCCACTCTAAACCAATAATCTTTGTTAATCGACACTCTTATTGTGACTGCCTTTGTAGCTTCTATACAAATCTAATGGTGGGGAAGCGATCTTCTGCATCATTCTTCCACGAAAGATTCTGCTACACATCAAACAATGGGTAAATCGATTCTAGAGAAACTTGTTGCACCATTATTTACCATAAAATATGAGTTGATTACAGCTGGATGCACCAGCATCACTCATACAATGCCGTTAAGTATATGAATGATGCTGATGTGGTTAACTGTGGTTAAGTTAACAGCCACAAAATATTTGTATGAATAATGTGAATACTTTAGAAGCAGTTCCTTTTCCCTATGCAGAAACTTTTAGAAATATAAAATGACATGAGAAAATGAATCAAACAAAGATTTTTATACTCGAAAAGAACAAAATCGAGAATCATTTTGCACCTTTCTTATTTTATAAATGAAAGATTATAAAAATATAAACCGGATTCTCGTTTGGTTAAAAAAATGATAAAAACGATCACTGAAAATATTATAACCATCTGATATCTCTTTTTTAAGCTTTTACCAATTCTGGAAAAAGCAGAACGAGTTTTGGAGGGAGAAGCAACGGTTCTGGATCTTCAGGTACGCGCCTATTCAGTTGACGCTCTTCCAGGTGTTTTCATAACAAACTCGATTTTTTTTCGATATTTCAAGGTGGGAAAACCCACAGAAGTTTGTGAGCACGAACAGCGAGAATGAGCAAAACGTTCGCGAAGCGACAACTTATGCGAGTGGACATTCAAGGCTTAAGAGCAGTAGTACTGCGTCGATCGAAACGGTTCAACCGTTGCTTAAAAGCTGAGGGAATGGGTGCATTAACGATATCAGCGGGAAACATTCCAGATTCGTGCAACGCAAAACTGGAAATTATGCAGAATATTGTTTGTATGCAGCATCTTTTGGCAAGCTGAAATTGATGAACGCGTCTATTACGAGGAGACACAAAGCGAAATATTTCTGACAGTGGAATATCAGAAAAAGTGAACTAAATTTTATCAAAAAAAAAAAATGCAATCAAAATGGAGCCTATGAGTTTCCAATGATTCTAGGTTAAAGGTTTATAGCCTAGTAATGTAATTAGGCTGATATGGACGGCAAAAATTTCCGCGAAAAACTTTCTGGAATTTCTACAGCAACCTGATATCACAGAGCAAATATGATACCATGCAGGAGTGGACTATTCCAAAATGGACCGGCAATAGGCCATGAAGACATTTCGGTAATACTGTAGAGAAGACAGTTTGCAATTTTCACAAGTTTTTGGCAGCAGCTGAACAATGCAAGTTCCAGTGAACTTGAGAGTCGTTTATAATACCAATATCACGAAAATCATCCGTAAAGAACGGTGCCGAATAATGCACGATTAAGAAGGCTGTTTCACGTAAACTGATCCATTAAGTGTACTTCCGATGATTATTACGAAAACCTAATAAATAGATAGAATCAGGCGTATTGGACGACATCGTTTTATTGCGGTGGTAGGCAATTTCTTTAAAAATCATAAACGAACACGTACACTTCCAGAAATAAGAAGCGTTACTAAGAGAAAGAAAGCATTAAAACTGTACTAAGCGGCCATGAGAGACAGCCCTTCAGGACTGAGCAAGCATTTACATCAATCAAATCCTAAGACATCCTGCAATATACAGCAAAAACGGTAGCACACCTATATCTTCCATAAAACACTTGAGAATTGCACTGCAAGCATGTTGCATCATAGCTGCATCAAAAACACTTCTATATAAAACGCTAACGTTAGTGTTCATTCAACCCTCGGAATATCGTGTGATCGATGAAAATATAGTTCAGTTAAGATGATATAATAGAAAAAGTCTGCTGGATCAGATCGACTTGAACGTTGGTGCTGAGAAGGATAAAACTCAATGCACGGTAACATAATCAGATGATTCTGAAACGATGTAATTAAGCCGTCTGAGACAATCACAATCGTACACTTCATACTTTCCCTTATGAGATACTTATAAGCATACTCTTCATAATTAAACCTTACTGAACACCTGCAAGTGCATAGTTGGTAAGCAAATCTTTTTGAACATCTATAAGAATACAATTCCTAAATAAAAGTTATAGGCATTTGCAAGCAAATATATATGTATGTGCATTTGCATAAGATTGATTATGATTGCCGTGAACATGACAATACGCACAATACAGTTGAATTTATATTATTGATATGTCGATTTTGTGCACTTTTATCGACTATTTGAAATTCAGTTTCGCTTCGATATTATTGAAATCTCAGAGAGTTTGTGCTCTTATCAGAGCACCTAATTGTAATAAGTTATGTTACGACCAATGAGTAGCCGGAGATTATAATGGTGGTCACAAAACATTGCATTTATGAAGAAAATGTGATACAACATAATGGTAACAGTTATTGAAAAACACTACTGAATATTAAACTTTTACATCCATCATACGGATTGCTTTAATCACCTTTCATAAAATCTATAATTTTAGATTAAGCTCATTTTGCATTTGTTTCGAATTTTATTTTGCGATGAAATGTTTCCTCAGTTATATGCGAAAGTTGTCCTCTTAGCTGTCTATCAAAAGTGGAGAAAAGCATGCCACAAGAAAGAAGGGGCGATATGTGCTTTCTACATTCCAACAACCTTAAATCTTTTAGTGCAAGGTCTTCCACACAGTTTTAGTTCCTTGCATGGTTCCTTGAGCCTCCAGCACATCGGGAACGTCCTTTATGAAACCTCATAGGAATGGTCGGACGAAGGCCTTGTTTGAAGTGTACGGCGGACGTTGGATCCGCTAGCATAAACAAAGAGATGAAGCGATATTTTGAATTTTTACTTATCGAAATCTGTTGTTGACCATTCAAAGTTAGTCTGGTACCCAAACAGAACATGAAGCTCAAAAATGCATTCGCTGCCTCAGCATGGACGAAGCTTTATGCTCATTCATTCTTGCAATAAAGATACGGGTAGGTAAAGTTATTTAAATAGAAACCTTTCAGGGTCCTCTCACAATTATCGGCGATCTCCAAGGGCATGGTGATTCGTTGCTAACGTTGATTTCACTCACGTCGCAGTCATCAAACCAACGATACCTCTTCCTCGGGAATTATTCAGGTTTAAACCAACCACTCGGGATTACTGTTCCTCTAATAAGGCCAGTGGAAATAGTCCCAAATAAGCATCGGTGCATTCCCTTGTTGATGGAATTCCAGCATCTCCCAAGCAGCAGTGGGAAAATTTCGAATGATCACTTTTATTTCTGCAACTAATTATCTACGACGCCCTAATGCGCTAGAAGGTCACCACATTTACGTTTTTCTGGAACAACTAAATGCGCAGCACCCATAACGTTCTGAACGATGCCAGTTTTAGATGTGGTAGAAAACTGGAATCGGATTGTTCTTATGTTTCTATATTGCTTTCCTGAAGCAAGGGGACTGTTTACTAATTTATTGATTTGTTGGAATCCTGACGTGATGCGGAAATTTGCTGGATGTCCTTCGATTCATCAAGAGTTGGGGACTTTCATAGTGATCTGGCTATGGAAAAGCTAGCGAGCAGCGTGTTCCTTTCGAATTTGAGGACTTCGGTTCATGACATCGAAATCCCTTCTCGTGGTGTGCTGCGAGTCAACCACGCTCATTTTACGGAATTCTCCCAAACAGGAAAGAACAAATTTTCGAAATAGTTGAACAGCAGAAAGCGGATACTATGGAGAGGAACTAAAAGCAAATTTCAGCGTTTCAACGTGTGCTCTATCGAATGATTCCAACCATGTTTGAGAAGCTGAAGAAAAAAATTCAAAACTATCTATGTGGGACAGCTATGTGCATTTCGAAAACGTCGCTTGCTTATGGGGAGGGAGTAATAACTGTGAGTTTTTGTTCTTGTCCCTCGTAGGAATGGGAAGTGAGGAGGGGAGAGAGGCTGGCTCTTAGTTGTCGCTTTTCATGTATGACAGTGAGGCTATATGCCCTTGAATTCAATTATTACCTAAACTTTGCCTGCATTTGATATCCGTATAAGGGTTGAACACATTTGAGTTCAAATGTTCCTAGATGACACTCTTGGTAGAACTGAGTGTCACTGTGAAAGTTGCAAGAGTCAGAATTTGCATTTGGTTGCTGAATGCTTTTATCGTTTAAACGATAGAATGCACCTGCATCGTCGTAACTGGAGCTAAATAGTGCTTCTGATATTTTACGCCGTTCAGCGCAAAAAGAATCTGAGTCACATTGAGGAAATTATTGTTTTTATTTTCATTTTTAACTAATTTCTAATATTTATTGCAGGCTGTGGATTTGCTCCTCATGAAAGCCTTTTCCTATTGCTCGCTTTGAAAGTTCGATACCCACAAAAGATATTCCTTTTGAAAGGAAATATGGAGGATCCGGAGAACGCCAAAGTATACTTTCTTCGGCATGATATTATTATACATCAGCAAATAAGCGATATTTTAATGTGTTTGTTGCTGTGTTGAACATAAGTTCAAATTCAAATGACGATGGTTGACGATGAAGCTGCCTCGTCGCGTTTACAGTGCTATTTTCCCAGTTCATTTTATTCCAAAATAAGAAAGCTAGAATATTGGTGTTCTGCGCCCAAATATTTTATTGCTAAACTGTTCTTGCATCAATCTCCAGCTGTCGAGCATTAGGAAACTGTCACATTTGACAGTTTTTACCGCTTCATATAATTTGAACTGCTCGATTTTTTGCTTATCAAATACGACTTCCGTGAGATGAACGGCTGGTTCATGGCAAAACTTGTGAATTCTATGTGATGCGTAGAGAGGCTATAATGCAGCTTCGTGACGAGCAACACCAAGCAACAAAGCGGTATCACAGCAGTCCGGCAAGCTCAGTGATTAGAAGGAAGGCCATCATAGAGATCGTACTTTACATGCAATGCTCTAATAAGTCAAATTTCTTGACTAGATTTGAGAAACCTAGGATGTTCGACTTTTCACAGTGTTTGGCAGCTTGAGATCAACGGTCGAGCAATCGAACAATAAAGACTGCCTTTTATTATAAGATATACCTTTAAAAAATGACGAGCACAGCCACTGCATATTCCGGTTCCTAGTTCATGCAAGAGATCAACCGCGATAAACGGTAGTGGGTAGTTGAAAATGAAATGGTTTCACTGACTAAATTTCGAAGGTAAATTACTACAGTGTTCGAAAAAATTTGTCATGAAGCCGCAGAAACCAAACATTTTTCAATTCGATCCTACAGGGCCAGATGTGCACTAATGAAAAGTCAGCTAATGGAGCTTTTGCTGCTGTAAGAGGAGTTCCCTTAGCTGAGCATTGCCAATCCTGCAGTCCAGAATTCTAGTTAAGTAAATTCCAGGTTAAGAGAAGCAATAAAGTTGCATATTCCAGGCGCATTTTTTCATCGAAGGTCTAGCAGTTCGCAATCTGATGACTACAGTGTTGGTGTGGTTGGCATGTGAACGCATCTTTGGTTTGTTGCCTTTGGCTGCGCTTGTTGCGGGTCGTTTGTTTTGTGTTCATGGAGGCATTGGAGAATACACAATCAAGCATGGGATTTCAACCATCCGACGTATTCAACGACCACCGCTTATGCCACTCGAAGTTGCTATTAGTAAGGTTAGGCTCATCGACTCCGTGAAATCAGCCTCATTTCCTGCAAACAATGTCGTGCTTAAAATTCTCTCCTCGAGGGCATGTCCTGTGTGGTGTTTTCGTGACAGAGCTCTAAAAATTTAAAGCAGCAAATATTTTGGAGGCACTAAAACGCTGGAGGAATGTTGGATGCGTATAGCACAGCAATTAGCTTCGAGCTGCGAAACGACCGCACAGCTACATGCTTTAGTGGCGCCTCATTTCCTTGGCTTAGTCCCGCCCACTTATTCTTTTTGAGTAAGGGAAGAAAAGTGCTATGTGATGTCCAAAGAAAGAAAGAAGTGAGGAAGGCAGTGGAAAGTTAGGTGAAGGATGTCATGACAGAGGCGGCTCAGGTAGAAACAGCAATTGTGACTCACAACTTTGTCGACAGATCCCTGTATCCTTTGGTGAGCTTCTGAAGGAAAAAGTATTTTGCAATAGGGCCTTCCGAAATCCACAACGTGGTCGTTTTAATCCGTTAATTTCTCAATCACAAAGACTGACCCCATTTCAATATTTTAATCGAAATATTCAAAGAGCAACAACAAATCCGTTCTATAGCTAACTGATAACAGTTGTTTTATGGATGCGAAGTGCAGAATTGGTTTGTCTTGTGATTGAAACTATTTGTTGCTTTGAAAATTGGCCGCAGCAAAATGTTCTGAGATGGAGAACTACAATCGAAGGCATTATGGCAATTTTTTTGCTTCGCTTCTCCATTAATTAGTTAATCACTGTAGCATTTATGCGAATGCTGAATAAATAAATGGACGTATTCAGGAGCTAATTTGGGGTTGTCTTCACATTGGAGCCGAAAATAAAGTACCATCGAAAGATAACATGCCACTATTCGACGAAAAAGACATCGAAACATTCTGCACAAAGAATTCCGTCGAAATGATAATCAGAAGTCGGCAATTGGTTAATTATTACTTTCTTGCTCTTAATTTTTTCTTTCTTCCTCACTAATTCTTAAAGAGTTCTATTCATACGACTCTACCTCTTGCACATACAACCAAACGTTTGTAAAAACACTCAATAATAATACGTAGTAATCACTGCTTAATATTCAATAGTATTTTTCTCCCTCCTATTTGTATATATAAACATATTTAAGCCCTCATTGGGCACTTCACTGAAACGGTATCACTGATGAGATGTCGAGTTGTGGTTTTGATCAGTCATCCATTTGAATAGTCCGTGTTTTGATAGTCGTCGTCTTGACCTCCAACTCTGACACTACGTATAAGGCAATGAAATCTGAACGCTCGAATGATACAGAGCCTCATGGAATCTCAACGGCCGAAGGGCAGCGCATTAAAGTTCAGCACTCCTAGAAGATGCTGCCTTTATGTGTTTCGGACCCTCGCTCTCGGGCTGTCAGACTGAGGAAAGAGCTGCTCTCCATATATGTTAATGCCGGACCTCCCAGTTTCTACGACAACGCATGCAGTTCCAGGACTTCCGAAGACGTTCAAGAAATCTGATATTCGGAACACTCTGATCCTACCTGTGACCATCAGGGTCCCTAGATGTTTGGCGGCAGCAGAACCACCAGCAGCCTTCTCGTCAAGAACCATCTGAATCTTAAGATTTCGAACTGATTATTGGGTGAAGTTGGGCATCCAGTCTGTGGGACCAACCCCGGCCATAGGATTCAACCCTAGTGTTTGAGGCTCGATCATTCCCACTGCGGATTTTGCATCCTGAGAGCATGCACCGCGGAAAGTGATCCTACTCTTTCGGCATCGAAGGAAAGGGATGAAGTGCTTTGCTGGTCTATATTTCTTGACCTTAAATGAGAGCGGTTTGTGCCTAGGAGTGTTTTCAAGGCGGAAATGACCAGCTACGCCAGCATCTGCGTCTTGACATTGTGCAGCCTGGTACAGTTTACTTTGAGCTGTGAATTTGCGAAAATTAGCAGACTACTTATCAATATTTTTCTCTATAAATATTTAAAAAAAGTGTTAATTTCGACCTCTTGACAAGTCTCAACCTTTCTAACTCTCTCATGTGATCGGGATGTGAGGCTAAGTTCGCCGATCGACGGCTTAATCATGACAACAGATTTCCCGCACACCTCATATATGTTAACGCTTTAAACGGAATGGGCAATTCATCAGTTGCGATTCGGCTTCCTACATTGATGGGAACATCCGATTAGCAGCTTTAGTAGGTTTGTGCTGCACAGTGGTACTTCTTCCATCAGAAGGGGAAACCATTCGACCGATATGCCCCACTTTGTCGCTTTTCGTCAACGCCGTGCGACGATGCAAGGATTCGGCAGCAAATGTGATGCGTTGCTCCGCGTTTGGCATACCATCATCGCAAGAAAATGTGGCAATCACCCACCGGATGGTTTCCAACATTTCAGGATTTGTTTGCCGCAATGCTTTTGAGTCGTTTTCACATTACATTTATGTATTTGATACAATCAATCATGAACGAGGCTTTAGTGCATATTGCGCCAACCATGTGGTCTATTTTGCACTAGCTAAATTATTAAATCAATATTCCAACTTGCAATAAATTCAGACAAGCGAAGGTATACTGAACAATCCATCGCAATTACTCACCATCTGGTCGGCTGTATCATTCCTCGACAATTTCAACAACGCGGCGGCAGCACTTGTGCTTGATGCATCTTGCAGAAGCGTTCGTTTTCTTTTCACCATCTGCTGACGCCTTTAAAATACTTAGCCTATCTCAGGGGCTTCGAGTTGTTCAACCACCGTCCTTCTATTGTAATAAAAGCGTCGTTTACTATTACTGCCCGCTCTACTACTTCCCTATTGTCCTTTCCCAAAATCAGTAAATGTAAGTAGTTGGAAATCAACGCGAATGACCGCCTCCTTTCAAGCATTAAATCTTCGTTTAATTCCAAGCCTGATGACCCCAGATGCTACGATAAAATGCAGTTCCTCGCTAAGAGATGTCTTGCAGGCAACAGTGGTCAGCTACAGTTTGTATGAGGCAGAACCAAAATCGCTCGATGATACTAAACCACCAGGTGGAAGAAGCACTCTCGCCCTCCCATGATTTCCAAACAATTCTTACTTGCATATCATTGAGAGTAACTTTTGTTGTCTATGCTAATTTATGTCAACCCATCAAATATAATAATTTACACTGTAAATATGCCGCAAAATTTCTTTGTCAAGAGAAAGAAAAATTAGATTCGATGATGTTCGAATCGAAAAAAATTGTTTCATTGTGAGATATTGTGATTTTCAATCTATTAAATGCTAGAAGCTAAATGATGTAATTTTCGAGTTAGTAAGCACAAAGTGATCGCATCGATACTGTCAATGGGTGCTGTTGCACGAACATCGAAGACAAGAATCGAAGCAAAAGGATATACCGAGACAATGAAGCTTTATATTTTATGCAATAAACGTCGACCAGTTCTTTTTCGAAGCTTCAAGCGGAAATTTTCAACTTTAGGGCCGTGACAACAATACTTTTTTTGTTTATTTTAGTATAATAATAACCCTCCCTACAATAATAATCTGTTAATATCAATGATACCTCATTTACGAAAAGACTGCGCCTCCAAGTACATCAGAAATAGTGCTGCGAACAGAGAGAGTTCTGCGATAATATAAATCGAACCATGAAGCTTTTAACTCTTTCGTAGCCTCAGATAACTCACTAATAGTGTACTTATTTTTATGGAACTATATGTCTCTATGGCGAATTTCAGATCGTTATCGACGCAGCACTGGGATCAAATTTATTAGAACTTTCAGTTCAGCACATTTTTAAATAACGATCAGATAAACACAAAGACGCTTTTCAGACATAACAACTCAACTAGAAGACGGCGATAACAACGCCATATCGAACATAAATCACTGGAAAACGCAAAGAGCCAGTTACTTAACGGAACTGGATTAAGCCCCGTTTGAATATCTTGAAAATTTGACGCTTCAAGTACGAGGATTCGTATATTCTAGACAAGGCTGTGTTCTACATAATGCTGAAGAAATGTGAACCACATTCCCTATGCAAAGGAAACGATAGAGAGGGATGGGGGATCTATCGGAAACAATTTTAAAACTAGTTCATTATGTTCACTATAGGCAAGGAAGCGAAAATACAAGAAGCAACAAAGAATAAAGCAAACTGACATTAAAAAATGTGATGAAGGATGAGCAAATTCTACCTCATAGCAAATTCTACCAAATATCATAAAATAAATGAGAATATGTACCTCCTAAATCCTGCGCCTCAATGACATCGATGGATGCCAACTAAATTCAGAGAAACGCCAGTTAAGCAACAATCACTTATCTTCTGAAAAGACTATCTCCCTCTCATCCACAAATAAGCCGTCTAATCGATAAATATTTCTATCAGTGACCGGCCCAAATCCAACGCGCTGCGTGTTGAAGTTATTTAAACGGATTGTGATTGTTGCCGAATGAGTATAAAAACAATCAATATAGATGCTTTCCTAACGATATATGCAACTTTGCACACTCACAAGTTACAAACTCCTCTCGCTTCTCACTTCCCATTCACCCTTTAACATATGAGGAAACTTTTAACTCCCATCGAATTTCAGGAGATTTATTTTCCATTGAAGCAATAGAGAAAAGAATTTTGCTTTTTCTCAAGTAATAATAATTCTTTGTCTCAGGATTTTCAAGTGTAAAATCCCTCACCAAGTGACTAGTAGCCCCCTCCCCCTCACCTCTCCCTCACCTTGAATATACCAATGTGCGACTGATGAATATACTCATCTTGAGTATAACGAGTGATGAATTAGGCTCAATGTGCGAAATAAACAAATACAATAGCGCCTATTGGATGCCAATTAATTAGAAAAGCAATCATAAAGTCTGCAGAGATGCGACAGCAACAGGTATTCACAAGCTCAGATCTGTGTACATTTGTACTACAAATACTGCACGTGTAGATGCATCTACAAACAAAAATTATGACTCTACTGGATTTAATCTTCTAAAATGGTTTGGTACTTTATGACTGCTGCAAATAGCCGCTTTTTGAAGTGGAAGCATAGATTCGGCTCCACTGCTGAAAAAGTGTTTCCTGCAATTTAATGCACTTATCGCACCTATGATAGCTGAGAATGGAGCAATTTTTCCGCTTAAATCTCTAAATGATCAATTAAATTCACTTTTTCCCCTTCACCTGTCCTTCTCATTCTTCTCGACAGGTAAGTCAGAAAAGCTTCGGAAGGATTGAAAAAATGACTACCTCAAGCATCACTGCTTACAATAGCGATCACACTGCACTGTTCTAATCTAACTAATATTTTCTACACCATACGATTGAACAAACATACAAACTTTGGCTACAACAAATGTTACTGATGAATTCGGCTCAATGTTTATATGCGATAGCCGTCCCATTTCGACAACAATAAATTGCAAGCATTTTGAAAATAAAATTAGGTTGCACGGACACGAAGATTCAGTTATAAACCGTTGAAGGCTATCAATCCACATTGTAAAGTATCTAAGTAAACATATCCCTATCTGCGTATAAGGTTTTTTTCTGACACCTCAATTTGAAGGAATATCCTCTTCGTCATTGATCAATCGCCCAAAGAACGGAATCTTCATGAGGAGACGATCCAGCCAAAGTCTCCATGAAATCTTGCCCTGGGCGCGAATCATCGTTTCGTGTACCAGATCTGGATCAGCATCCATCGAGTCGAATATCCTAACAAATATACTTCTTTTATAGAGAAGGTATTTCAGGAACTGCAAAACACCCGAGTTCCTACACCTTTCTATGGTTCAAATGAAAACATAAAGAATAACAATTGAAGAAAAATAAAAATAAAGATATAGACAAAACCACTCAAAACACACGTAGACTACTTATCCAATCTCCTAACTATGCAGATTACCTGCAAATACCGCAGCTTTAGAATTTCAAAAAGCAGTGAACAGCAGAATTCAAGATACCTGAACGAAGAATACCTGAAAATAAAAAAATTTTGGGAAATCTCTTAGTTGAATCAAAATCTGGGGAGAGGGTAGACTGCACTGCGCATACCTCTGCATTCGTCTACGGTTCAAGAAATCTTTACTGCTGTTTGCGCAATGTTTATGCTCTCATCGTTGAATATCGGAATCAGCACAGTCTCGCTTTAGCCCTTAGACTTTTTTAAAGAAAACGGATATCCTATATTAGTACGGATATGACACGTGTGGCATATAAACCTCATGCACCCGACTGTCATTTAATCTCTTCCTCCCCTCCCCCCTCATGCCCTCATGATTACATGCCACCCTCATCCTCACTAAAAGCCTTGGAGCTTGTCCAACATTTCCCCCTCTGATATCTTTACCAAGATGAACGATAGAAAAAGAAATTGCATCGCTCCAAAACTGTGATTTTAATATAGCAGTAATAATGCACATTCATATTCCAAACCTCCTCTTCCGTTTTATTACCATGAAAACATTTGCGGCATATAAACCCCCTCAATACATTATCCCCGCACAGTGTGGAAATTATTAGTTTTTGAAATTATTTTAATTTAATTATGGACAAGAAAAAGTAAACGGTTGATAGATATTTAAAAGTTCGCCATATTAACAAATTTTTTCTTCAAATAGATGAACTGATGCACATGAAGACAGGAAAAGTATTTCCCTTTGTTTAGACGTCGTTTCGAAAAAGTTACAGGATTTCGCCCACCCACAATTGCCCTCAATTATGTAATCCCTCAAAAATGCTGAGTGAAATATAAGTTGAAGGGCTTGTGGTGGGAGCTATGTGATATCCGCATGAACAAAGACAAATAGAAATTTACCTATTTCGGCCCCAGAGTGTGAAATAGCTGCCAACTGCTGCTACCAGTATTTGGAAGCCTATAAGCTGAGGAAGCACTTTCCAGGCCGCACGCGATCCTTCCCAGCTGAGAGTGAGAAAATCAATATACGATCGCACCTGAGGATACTTTTCTGTCTTCCGGTTTAACATCTGCAACACTCAAAAATTTGTCGCATACTCTGTGCTATTTTTGAAGCTAAAAGATGAATATATGAGAAACGATGATAAAGAAGTAGGCACGATTCAGAATCTTGCACATCCCTCAACTGACCAATTATCTTCGCTAGTTATAAACAAAAAATAAAATATCTAGAATATTACCTTCATAACTTAACTAACTTAACCGACTCCATGAAGTTACTACTTGCGCGATCCGACTTGTCCGAACTGCATATAAATTTTAACTCTATCTTTAATGGTCGCAGAATTGAGACTACCAGACACTCATAAATATACGCACTGATACCACTGATACAAATACCGAATGTACCAATTGGCAATGATGTCCACTTGGTACATTCGATAAACCTATAAAACGCACCAACATTTGAAAGCAGATGGAATATAAATATTAGTGCATCCGAATTCCCTTCTAAAAAAGAAAGTGGTGCATCATAAATAAGGATAAAAAAGAAATAAAACATACCACGTAATAAGAGAGATAAGGAAGCGAAAACATCGGCACTACAATACCCGACAATAAGCCATTAAAGACACTTTGCGAAAGAATGCATGATGAGCATGGCTTACTTTCTCTGCAATTTTATTTTAAAAATCGATATTCAGATCAAACATACAAATTCAATATCTTTACTCTACTTAACTTCCCCTCCCCCTCCCCTCTTAACTGCTGACAAAATTTGCAAAAAGTTATTTGTGAAAGTTGCAAGAAAAAATAGATTTGTTAAAGAAGTGCCGGTAGAAAAACATCCATTTTTAGAAACAAATTTTGCCATATTTTGCGAAAAAAAAACGTTCTCAGAAACCAGAAATTTCGCGTTACCTACCGAATTACTCCAGATTTTACTCTCAAATTTTTCGAGGAATAAGGGTCCTAAATACCTCTACATTTTTCACGGCATTTGTTCAACATGTTCGTATACGATTCTAAATGGCTCTAAGAGCTGAATAAATAAACATTACTTAAAAATGGGACAGTCAGCTGCAAATGATCAAAAAATCCTTAGGAGGCTTTATTACATGAGGCAACCGTTTATGTTTAGAATAATAGGAGAGCTGCAACAAATGAAATCGATAATCGTTCAATGTCAGCCGAATTCATTTCCAAGTAATAGATGTAAGTGACGACATTACCAACACAATCGTTTAAGCCTACATACAATTCAATTGGGCTGAGGAAATATACTTGTGAACTTCGTGAACACAAAAAATCTTCAAAAACAAAACAAAATCATGTTCGCAGCACTTCATAAGTTGCGCCTGGGTGCATTACAGAGAGTGGCACAATATGTGTTTTTGTTATCTGCCCATCCAAACTACCATTTCCACATATACCAAACACCAAGAAATAAAAAAACATACGGAAGTAATGTACTCACATATTAACCTAGATCATTTTTCACGTGAACCATTTATAAAAAGGTCTTTTGCAACTCAACTCGCCTGAAAATTAAACCTGAGCAATGCAAAGTCCATGTTATTTTCGGTACCCGTAAATAGATAATTTTATAATTGGTGGATAAGGGTAAAAGATGGTACAGCAGGTGGCACTATACTGGAATGATACCAACTGAAATCCACAACTCTAATTTCAGTTATTTTCAACCTGAAGTCGTTATATAAACAGAAAGATATACTTGTACAAAGCGACAATAATATCATAAGGAAGTTCGCAACTGTAAATTTCGAAAGCGAATATCAAAATAATTCACTTGTAAATGTTATTATAGATGAATATTTGATGAAATATGTAGAGTACAACACCCGATGTATATATGCCGAAGACGAATGGTGACTTCGGACATTGACGTACTCCATCGAAAAATGGCGTATCAGCACGCAACAAAAACATATCTGAGCTTATTCGAGTCGCTGAAAATAGTTGGATCTCACGAATGAGATCGTACGTTCCATACAACAAGTGGGAATGTGTCGGGAACACTGGCAAAATATGCGCTTTTTACAAATTGGATAAGTACAATAACCGACAGAATCGATATTCAAAAAACGACTGAATAAGCAACTGACATACGTAGACTAAACAAATCCTCAGCCAACAATTTTCTGCCGCAGCCAAGCGGTCACAAATTTTATGAAATTCTCAAATGCCAATAACCACACAGTTGTTTTCATGAAGTTTGCCTGTCGCGCAGTTTAAAGCAATCAAATTTCATATACATGCACCGAAATATGCCTGTGCACCTACATACATTATATATATACGTATATATAACATTATGTTCATTTTACGAAGAATGAAACTGTTGAATCGAATCTAAACCCGGCACTCTGAGATAGCCACACTACCTCCTTTCCCTTCCCCATTCTCTCAAACATAAAACACTGGAATGACTATTCAAAAAAAAAGAAATCTGCATTCATCCAAAGCAATTCTGCAGTCTCAAAACTGTCAAGCAACATGCAAAACAAGTCAGAATCATGCTGAAACTTACCAATAACGCTAGATGTAATGCAGTTGGCAATAATTCCGGCATGCAAAGGCCATGTGAGTGAATATCGTTCGAGTTTATATGGCCAGTTAACGACCAGCTTGTTCATAAATTTGGCTTGATCGGCGGGACCCATTTGAGACAAACTTGTCCAAATCATCGAACGCTCTCCGGACAAGCGCTCACTTAATCTGCAAACAAGTTCTAAATAACTAGAGACTCCTTGAAATCTCCGTTTCGTCCTATTTTTTACTTCAATCTTTCTTAATAGGGATCTCAACGTGTAGCATATTGTCATAAACTGTTGTAAGGGATGTTATGCGAATGCAGCATTGATTCGCTTCCTGTTGCTTTAACTGTCTATTATTGCTCAGGTTACTAACATCCAACGACAATGCGTGTGGCCATTGGCCATGCTTATTGCATATCTCGTTCAGCAACGCGATTGCTATAAAATGTGCTATTCAGCGTTTCATGACGGATTCCGTTTCACAGAGCTCTCACTACATGAAGAGTACCGCGCTTATGGAAGGAAATAAAAGTATGCCCTACTAATATATCATAGACTTTTGCTCTTTTGCAGAATGATAATTAAGGAGGGGAGAGGAGGGAAAACAATTTGGTCGCACGCAACAACGAGATATTTGCATAACAATCAGTATCACAGACTCCCCAATTATGTTGGACATTTTAGCATATGGGATGTGCTAGGTCCACGATCATCTTCTCTTCTCTCTTTCCTATCCCCACCTCCCTCCCCCCCTCCCCCCTCCCCTTTACTCGGCTTCTTCTTTATCCCACTCTGCATAAATGCCACAAATTTCAATGTTATGACCAATGATTTGAATCGTAGTTAACGCTAATCTTGCTCTATTCTCATCATGAAAATATAATACAATGCTACCGATGCTCTCCACCACTCTACCTCTATTTCAGTGAATCATCTCTGCGAACATCTCCAATAAACCTAACGTATCAACTACGAACGTCCAATGTTAATTCTCATACAATTTCAACCAGTTCGGTTTTAAAAAAGAACGGTAAAAATAACCGAATACTCTCAAACGGTAGTTGATTTCATACATTCCCTGGCTGTCCCACCAATAAATAACAATTTGAATGCTACAAGAATATCTTACAATTCAATCTGTGTACTGGCAGTTATTCATAAGAATAAAAGGATTTGTGCATCCTCCCCGCTTCTTGCTTTCTATCTATGCCAACTGTTCTTTATAAAATTGATAAATAGAAAAACAACTAACTTTCCCCTTGACAACGGAAGTGGTGCTGAAGTGAGTGCATTTCTCGTCTCAACTGAAGCGCGTTTCCACAGCTCCACCGGATCGTGTACGTTTACCTCCTTACTCATACTTGTTTCCTATTGTTCTGGCAACGCTTACGGTTTCATATAATTATAAGTGGATTGCATTCAAGATGTATCCATCCATAAATAGTCTGAAATGTCTCTTTATTTAGAGAGGATAAAGCAATGCGTTGAGGAAAAACAAACGAAGATTTATGTTAGAAGACATAACTTTTCGCCTTTCATTACCATAGAACAGGTGTGTGGACAGACGTATGCATTAGATGTGGAAGACAGTCCTGCTTATCTGTAGCGAAAAAACATCCCCCTTATAGAGGTTGAAAAATCAAAAACGTTGCTGTTTGAAAATATCCGCTTAAATTTTGTGCTTTATAGTGCTCAAGCAGAATATCTGCACGTGTAATTGTGTGGCCATTTTAATAAACGAAGGATCAAACACTTTGTAGCAAAGCGCCGGTTTATTAGTTTTGCGTGGGAATTCCTGTAAGTGTTTCTGGGATTCAGAAACCCCACAAGGCCGTATCGTCGTTAAATATTGGCTGCTCGCTGTGAGCGTCTTATTCCCACACTTCACGCCCGCACTACATACATCTGCACCGTTGGGATGTCGTGTATTACACGAGCAGAAAGCATTTCTGGAGGGATATAAAATTCTAAACATTGTAGCCTGTAGTATATGACCCAGACAGTGGGGAACATCGTACCCCCCCCTCACATTCTTCTGCTGGAATACGACCTTCAAAGTTAAGCTGAACCTTCACCTTGTTCAATTATATCAACACCTATGCATACCACGGTCGAATGCTGCACCTCCGAATGCACTTTTGCAGACACCCAAAAGCTTTGTTGGGGACTTACTCAAGTACAAAGATCGCACCTAAATATTTGCCTAATAATGAAGCACGTGACGCAGATCGTTGGAATTTCTAACAATAAGATGGTTCGTCGGCGATTTCCAAGGCATATATACTTGAAACCAAAGACGGAAGACAAAGCAGAAAATTGATAGTAACATAAAGAAGCAGTATTATTCTATCATTTTATTAAAATTGGCAGGGTGCCAGAAATTTAAATAAGACGTAAACCGATACCATTGCAGCGCAATTTCCATCCTAATATCATCGAAAAACTCCCCACTATTAAACTTATCGAAGACTGCCACATAATTACTTCGTCATTGAATGGATACTGTATTGTTAACTTATTTCTCTAATATTGCATCAATACAGTTCAATTTGAATTATGCATTTTTAGCAATTTCGAATGTCACTTCAATTAACTGCAACGATCCACAAAAACAAACAAAAGACCGGTATGCAAATTAATGCGATATGCAAATTTTGTAGTTGGTTGCAATTGTTTAAAACAATGAAAAAAAAAGGATACTTCAAGAGGCAGCAGAATAAACGTTTTCGCATTTCAGCTGATGACACTAATTGATTACGAAAATACTCGAAAAGAATTATAGAAGCAATAATGAAAAAATCATAACGGCAATTGGATTTATCGGACTCTTATAATGTGCTTTCATAATTATTTACAAAAAGCGCATAGTTGTGCCATTTTCTCTTGAATATGATAATTGAAAGCTTCACAATATTCGAGGTGAATGTGATCTGCTTATCGATTAATTTAAAAAAAAAAGAAGATTTATTCGTGAAATTAGAGGTGAGAATATTAGTCGGCAAATCGATTTGCTTTCATTGTCGACATTGCACAGAATAAACATCGAGTTGAATGAACACTAAGTGTGAGGATTTAAGTGAGTGCCTTAATCAACGACGAATGTTTCAATTCGGTCGACTTTTCAAGTTTCTCTCCATCTTCTTTTTCTTTCTTCGATTTCTTCTCTCCTGATAATACACTACATTTTTAGAGAATTACAGCAAAACTACTTCTAAATTTCAATAACTTTATTCAAGCTGACCAGAGATAAATCCGAAGTACAATTGTACTGTTAAAAGCGCTCCAAATCAATTCAACCATTTCAGCATAGAGCTTTTTTAAAACAGTTTTTGCGTTAAAAAAATAAAAACTAACGAAGTGAATTATTTGAAAAGGAAACAAATTTCAGGCGTTAAATCTATTGAATTGTTCAGGTTCTTTTTTTTTGATCAGGTCTTTCAAGCAATGTTCAAGAAGATCCGTGTTGATATCCTACGGCTTTCTGAAAACATATGAAAGCGTTTAAGATTTTATGACTTCTGACTTAACTATCGAATTACTTGAATCAATTTTGCAAAAAAAAGAAAGTTAGATTGTATGAACTGGTTGATGAAAAACATATCTCCAATTGTATCGCCTCCACGTTTCCATTTAGAAATATATTTTCTTAACTTCTGTCAAAGGTGCAACCGTTTCCTGTAATCGTCACCTATCCTGTCTATTCCGATACTCACAACCATTCGATAGGGCTAGCACCTGCCATCAAAATACTGAATGCGTTACCAGGTTTTACCAATTCTATGTAATAGAGACCAACCGAAACGTTCCAGTTTTTCCGGTTTCCGGCTAATTATCGCTTGTCTGATTTTTCATCCGGTTCCCGGGAAACTGTGGCCAAAATATTAGACAGAAACAGAATTACTACTGCGAGCGATGAAGCGGAACAGGTAAGCTGCTTCACTATACGAGGGAAACTCTAATGACCATGGAGTAAACTCTCATACATACATCGTCGTATATTCGTGGCACAGAACGACTGTTTTCAGCAACGACTGCTTTCAGCCCTTTATAATCGCAATGCCCTGTGGTATCCGATCCCGAACGGGTACCCATCACCGTTTTGCCTCATTGCATCAAACCAATCCACCCAGCTAACAAAGGTGTATAACTTCATTATATCTGAATACATTCCGAGTCATTTTTCGAATCGTTCCGGTTTCTGGTTTCTTCTCTTCCGGATCTTCAGCTTTATGCTCTGATGATTTCCAAGAAAAGATATTTCACTGTGGTTGTGTTCTGTTAAGTTGAGCCATTCCTGGTCGCTCATGCTATACAGCAATGTATTGTGATTAACTTCATAGTCACATAGTCTTGAGACTGTCATAGAGAGCTAAATAAAGGCTTACTCTTTGACTTCTTTCTCTTACTCTTTTTCTTCT